>CM066165.1:81514938-81732438 GCA_033629205.1 Lithocarpus polystachyus | reverse complement strand
TTACACATTTTTATCATGAACAATAGGGTAGTCAAAATTTATGAAAAACATTGCCTCTAAATCTTTTTTTCTCTATAAAATTTATTGTTTTACCTATTAATTTTTTTGTTGAGGTTGAGAATGTAATTAAGTATTAACCTCCAGCAATATTAGAGGTAAAAAAATTTTACAATTAACTAAAGTGGTATATAAGTTAATTTGATCGTAATAGCATTATTTTCATGTAAATATATTATTAGTATAAATTTTATTATGCATTCATTAATCATAACACAAAAAATGTTATGTCTTTAATTTAATTGGTTTTTTTTGGGGAGGGGGGGATAACTTATTGTTTTACTATTAGTTCATTCCATTTTTTTTTTCTTAGCTATTAGTTCATTTCATTGTTAAGGTAGAGATAAGTATTAGTATTGAAGATTTTTTTATTCATTTATTTTTTATAACTCCATAACTGGGAGATAGAGAATTTGAAATACTAAAAATTATCAATCAATTAAATTACAAAACTCTTGACAACTTTAAAGAATATTATAAATACAAGATTTTTCACAATTTTGTTTTACAGATATAGACTAAATGGTATAGAAAGTAAAGAGTCTCTGCAGACACAAAGGATTTGAAAAAACAGATCACAAATATCAAGTGGCAATATGGAATTGGTTATGAGAATGAAAAGACAATATATGGAGACGTGCATTGATTTTGATTTACATTTACAAAGTCAAAAAGTAGAAAATGAAAAGTCCTGGCTAATTTTATAAATTTAGAATCATTTAAGAGGGAATGACAAGACTATCATAGAGACAGAGACCCCTTGCCTTAAGATAATAACCTGCTAACTTGTCAAACTAAGAAACAATAGTGTCTCATATAGTCTTATGCAACCATGCAAGCAAGCTCATGTGATACATGTATACGGGGATATTTAAAATACGGCTTATTTTCCTTTAATATTTCAGAAATCATTTAAAAAATATATATGAGTTATGGTTTTATTATGTTTACGAAATTGAGAGTAAATTCATTAAAGACCTAGTACAAACTGATGGAAAATAATATGTTTGTATCGCATACAAAATATACGCAGCTGAAAATTAACGAATCTACTTTATTCGCAATTGATAACATACACTATATGTAAGTTTCAGAATATAAAATTAAGAGAGTATACCTTAGTGCAGTAAATTTCAAAACGAAGATCAGAATTACTTGAGAACACTTTTAATCTTCACTCCAATTCCACTTGTACCCAAGATGTGTGGTTTCTCATTTAGTTATATGTGTTTGTTCTAGAGAGAATGAGAGTGTCCAACACTCACATACATACCATTTTATGAAGATGTCTCACCTAAAAAATTTGTATGTTTTTCCCATAATAATTGATTATCTAATTAGGCTAGCCTTTTGGGCTTTTCCAATTGGGCTTTAGTATATGACTTGGAGTGGGACCAAAAGGGAACAAATAAGACACTAGCTCTAATGGGTCTTGGGCTTTTCTGTCAACTCTTGACAAATCTAAAGTTACCATTAATTATATTTAATACCACTATATAAATATAATTGCATTCTAGGCCTTATTAATAAATAATATCCTAAGACTTTAATGTACATGCAACCCCTTCATAAAATATTCGTAGTAATACAAAGTCATGAAAGTAGACTGTCACTTTGTAAATTACTACATCTTAATCCTTGAGTACTCGGTTTAATCCTTTAAGTTATTCATCATATATTTATGAAATCTAATTTCATAAATATATACTTTAGTAACTATTTACTAAAGTAGTTAGGCCTAACATTCAGAATAACAAACCAATTGAACTTATCTCAAGGGAATATTTTGTATTTCCGTTAAGAGACTATAGATTCCATCTTGAGAATATATGTTCCTTTAACACTAAATGTGGCTACCCAACATACTGAGGTTTTGACCGATACTTTAGATCTCACTTCTGATATATCAAAGCAACCTACACTTCATGATCAGGTCCATTATTCTCTCAGAATTAAGAGTTCATGTAAATATAAGTCGTGAGATTTATTATTCAATTGACAGTTGTTAGGAGAATAATAAATCTCACAGCGATCCAGTTCAGTATGTCTTAACTCTTAAAACATATCAACTAAAACTCACCGCTTCCATGATCAAGACAAATCATCTTAGTTGATATGTTATAATCTTCGCAGATGAAATGCCCAATTTTATCACCGACTACGAACTAAAATTCTAAGTTTACAATGAACTTGTGATTTATATCTTCTGTGACTTTTCACATAAATCATATACTGTGCATCTCATGGACTATATGATAATGTCTAAATATTCATGTTACCATTATTTTAGATAATAATAAAAAAATTTTATTAATTACAATATTAAGTCATACATAATGTTATACATAATATCATACATCGCATCATACAATAAGATTTTAGGGCACTAATTCCAATTAAACTTAATTAGTAAGTTGCTCGTGCAATACACGGATAATATTATAATGTTTTGTGTAAGATGATTTTAGAGAATGTTGTATATATATTATAGCATAATTATTATAGAATTTTGTTAGTAACGAATTCATCTCAAAAAGCAACAACAAAAAAAAATTGCCTGTAGAGGCTTGATGGTGGTGTGGGAGGCCAGCATGATGATGGTGGTTGCTCCTCAGATTCCTCTCTTTCTTTCTCTTACAAATGCTTTGTTAATATTAGGTTTTTTATTTTGGTAATAGTGAAACAGTGCATTACATTTAACAATTCACAACATTTTAGTCCTTAATTTTTTTTTTTAATATTAAAATGGTGGATATGCTAAAAGACACGAAGAAGAGAGAAAGGTGAAATGAAATTTCAAGAAATTAATGAGATAACAGTAAAAATAAATTAATGTGATCTTTTGGGATAACAGTAAAAAAAACTTAATAAAAAAATGTATAAAAAAAACTCAATGCAAAATTAGAGCGTCATATGGCATAACCTTAAACACTCCTGCATAAAATTTTTGCTTTTATGTATATATTGACTATATTATCACTCTTCGCAATCAAAAGACTCACTCAAATATTCAATCAAAAGACTCACTCAAATATAAAAATCCCTCTTAACATTTATATTTACTAGTTTGAACCTTTCAAAGATAACACAATCAAGTACCTTAGGGCTTATTAGTTGAATCTCCCTTTCTTCTATCTCTATGGCCAAGTTTAACATATATGAATAGAATATTTGTGGACGTAACATATATGAATAGAATATAAAAATCCTCTTTTATTTTGTTTTAAGATAGTAAATATACATCCCCTCTCTTGTACATGTGTGTGTATTTGTTTCTAATATAAAAAAAGTAATTGTCCTGCATTGCTTTAAAAAGTGTATTGTGCATATGTCTCTCTTAAAAAGTGTACAGTGTAATTGTATTGTGTATAGTATAATTTGCTTCACTCTCCCTTAAAATCTATCATAACTTTTGAGTGAAATTTGTATATATCTTTGTGTTAAAACCTCGCTTATTTTTTAAATAAAAAATAATTATTATCTCATATTACTTAAAAGAGAGTGTTGTGTGTAGCATAACTTGCTCCACCATTCTTTAAAAGTTATCATGGCTTTGAAGTGTAGTTTATAGTATGGCTTTGTGTTAGAATTTCATTTTCTCTCTATTAAGTGTTTGTTTCTCTCATCAACAACAAAAATAAATAAGTAGAGATATGCAATTAGTATAATTTTTTATGCCTAGTCTATAATAGTTTTCCATTTTATAATCCTCTTTTATTTTGTTTTAAGATAGTAAATATACATCCCCTCTCTTGTACATGTGTGTGTTTTTGTTTCTAATATAAAAAAAAAAAAGTAATTATCCTACATTGCTTTAAAAAGTGTATTGTGCATATGTCTCCCTTAAAAAGTGTATTGTGTAATTGTATTGTTTGTAACATAATTTGCTTCACTCTCCCTTAAAATCTATCATAATTTTTGAGTGAAATTTGTATATGTCTTTGTGTTAAAACCTCGCTTATTTTTTAAATAAAAAATAATTATTATCTCACATTACTTAAGAAAGAGTGTTGTGTGTAGTATAACTTACTCCACCATTCTTTAAATTAAAAGTTATCATGGCTTTGAAGTGTAGTTTATAGTGTGGCTTTGTGTTAGAATTTCATTCTCTCTCTATTGAGTGTTTGTTTCTCTCCACAAAAAAAAAAAAGAGATATGCAATTAGTATATTTACCCTTCATTAAATTTTTATCAAGGGAGATAAACTAAATATATATATATATATATATATTTAATTCTTACATATATATTTGAATTCAATAGTTACAACTTACAACTTAATTACAATAATGGAAGTAGATTTGCACCTAGACGATTCTATTGAAAAGATTCGAAATGCTGGTTCCAACTCTAAAAAAATGTGATCAATAAGTGAATATATTTTTCAAGTGATGCTACAAGCATTGGAAAAATCACATAATTTTTCACTCTATTCTCACAAGCAATCAAATTACTTAGGTCCCATTGTAATACACATGAGTAATTTTAGGACCACACATTTTATCACACCATTTTTTACAAATTATCTTATGTAACAGATTATTTATTATTTTCAAATTAAACCCATGCCATATCAAAACTATTGCAAAGTTGTAGTACAAAAAGATGTATTCCTATTTCCTAGATTTTTTCTAAAAGTATTAAGTACTCAGATTTTCGATGCCTATTGCATTTTTCCTACTTTACTTTTCTTCTCATTTTTTGTTGTTCCTTTCCTTAAAATAAATACAAAAATAAATAAATAAACTTTAATATCACATCAATATTATAAATTTTGCCACAATTATTTTATACGTCAAACTGTGATTAGCTACTTGTTTTTTTTCATGTGGACGCACTTTTTTTTTCCCCTCTATTCACAGTCTGGCTTGTAAATAATTGTTGCAAAAGTAGCGATGAAAAATATGGCCCTAAAATTTTAGAAAACAAAAAAAGAGTTCGGTGTTCTTGTCCAAATTACCGTGATGCAATAACGACATCATGCCCGCGCTTTGTGGATCACAAATGACAATGGTTCAGTTCAACTTTTTCAATTTTTTTTTTTTTTTTTTTAGAAAAATGGTCAATTCAGCGTGGTGTAGCTACTGTCCTTCAAAAGACGGTGGCTATCACAGTGTCTATCAGTTTTTTCTTTTGAGAAAAATGACTGAGTTAATGCTTGGGAAGTCGTGACTTCTTGTAACTGTTAATTTTGTACTAACAAAATTTAGTTACAAAATTAGAGCTTATTTAATATTTTTTTTTTAATTTTTTGAGGAGGAAAATGTTGAATTACATGTTTTTTTTTATGTTTTTAATATTTAATATTTTTTTATTGAAAATAAATTTTAATAAATTTATCGTTAAATTATATTTTTTTTATATTCTTTATATTTGTAAAATTTCTATAAAATTAAATATTAATAACTATATCATCAATAAATTGTTTAAATTGTAAGTTTTTATAGTTTAAAATTATGTATAAATATAAGCTTATAGATCATATAATAAATAATATCCAATTGACACAAAATTTGATATGTGTATCAAGAACATAAAGAACATGTAATTCAACGGTTAGATTTTTAAAATATGTAGTGATGTAAACGATATTAAGTAAGGTTATAGCCTTAGGTTGCAATCAATTTTGTAACTAAATTTTGTCTTTTTTATATTTATTATTATTATTATTATTATTTATTCATAGGTTGTAATATAAGAAATGATTTTTGAGTTTTGGATGTTTATGTTAAAAATACTAAAAATATCAACTAATTAAACGACATGATTCTTCATAATTATGCTAAAGCTAGTGTCAACACTATTCATTTATTTTTATTATATTTTTTCATAATATGGTCTTTTGAGATAGGAGTAGCATCATTTTTATTTGGCACATTACACATTTTTATCATGAACAATATATAGGGTAGTCAAAATTTATGAAAAACATTGCCTCTAAATCTTTTTTTCTCTATAAAATTTATTGTTTTACCTATTAATTTTTTTGTTGAGGTTGAGAATGTAATTAAGTATTAACCTCTAGCAATATTAGAGGTAAAAAAATTTTACAATTAACTAAAGTGGTATATAAGTTAATTTGATCGTAATAGCATTATTTCCATGTAAATATATTATTAGTATAAATTTTATTATGCATTAATCACAACACAAAAAATGTTATGCCTTAAATTAATTGGTTTTTTTTGGGGAGGGGGGGATAACTTATTGTTTTACTATTAGTTCATTCCATTTTTTTTTTCTTAGCTATTAGTTCATTTCATTGTTAAGGTAGAGATAAGTATTAGTATTGAAGATTTTTTTTTATTCATTTATTTTTTATAACTCCATAACTGGGAGAGAGAGAATTTGAAATATTAAAAATTATCTATCAATTAAATTACAAAACTCTTGACAACTTTAAAAAATATTATAGATACAAGATTTTTCGCAATTTTGTTTTACAGATATAGACTAAATGGTATAGGTTTTGATCGTAATAATATTATTATTATTATCAATTTTTCATATAATAAATATATTATTGGTATACATTTTATTATGTATTAATCATAATACACCGTGTTATAAAAATGATGAAATCTAATCACATATTGACAAATGTATAAATTGTGTGAAAAGACGGCAAAACATTTGTCTAATGTCCATAGCAGGGCTCGTCTAAGTCCTGGCAAAAGGATGGAAAACCCACATCAATTCTAACAAAAGTCAAAAGCTAGTAGTTCATCCACAGAATATAATTCAAAAACTTGAAATTTTTAACGGGCAGCACATCTTGGAATAATATTTGACAATTCTTTCCTTTGAATCGGGAGGTTATATTATTATCTATTATTTCCTTTATGGACAGGAAGAGCTGCCTTTCCCGATTAGTGATTACCCCACTGGTCAAATATATCATACTCTTTCTAGAAAGTTGTAAGTCCTTTTTTTTTTTTTTTTTTTTTTTTTGAGAAACGAAAATTGTACGTCTTGATTGTACAAATGTGTGATAATCCTAAAAGAAATACAATTAATTATTTTCCCAAATTAAAAATACTATTAATTCAAATTACCCTTGGAAAGGGAAAGCAATATAATTGGTTAATCGGTGAATTTTGGAATTCAACTCCTTGATATATACAATGATACATCAGTATATTTTTTTATTTTTTTTGCACGGCACGTGGTTGACCCTAGTGAGATAATTTTTTGTCAATATTCATGGTTTGCTGCGATGATTGAATCACCACAGAGCTGAAAAAAAATGAATATATTATTTCATAAAATTATCAAAATTTTTGGATTTTTACATAAAATTTAATTGCAAATTTAGTTGTAATCTAAGACTACAATTTTATTCAATAAGATAAATATTACAAAATATTTTGAAAATCTAACTATTAAATCATATGTTCTTTACATTCTTTTTCTTTTTTTTAGAATGTCAATTGGATATTATTTATTATATGATCTATAAGTTTATATTTTATGTATAATTTTAAATTATAAAAACTTGTAATTTAAACAATTTATTGATAATATAGTTATAAATCTTTAATTTTTTAGAAATTTTGAAAGTATAAAAGATATAAGATGAAGATATAATTTAATGGTAAATTTGTCAAAATTTACTACTAATAAAAATATATTGAGTAAACTTTATCTCTTTTTATTTATTATTTTCTATTTTACTTTTGTCTGCAGCAATGTCGTGGTTATGCTCTAGTAGACTTACTCTAGATTCTAGAACGCAGAATTTTATTTTTCAAAAAATAAGTTAATTACATAATATATAAAATGAATAATTTTAAATTCCACGCATTAATAGCCCTGTACCCCAAATTGCAAATTCAAATCTTTCCACATCGTCATAAACATCGTCATAACTCAAAAACAAAAAGGACTTGGACTTTATCTTTCGTCAATTCGTCCAATATGGCAAATTGGCAATATCATCCCAGTTCCGGTTTGAGCAAGAAAGCCATTTCTGAACAAAACCATACTAGTCATGTTTGACCTTAAGGCCACTGTTTATGCTTAATTGAAGGTGAGTTACACATCCCAGCAATCTTCAATGGCTTAGCGATAAGTTACGTTTATTTATAAAATACTAATTGGTATCTTAGTTTGATAACAAAAGCATAGAGTAGACGTTAAGTTAAAATTCTATAAAAAAAAATTAAGATTATTTTTTAAAGTTAATAAATTTAGTTTATTTCGATAAATATGAGACAAATGGAAAAAAAACTATAAGTAGAACTAATTTAGCTAAACGAATGCTAACTAAGATCTTATGTGTTTAAGTTAGTTCAACTAATAAATGTTTTTTTCTCATCGAATCAGAGATAATGTTCAAAGTTCAAATCCTTCCTATATAAAATACTAATTGGTGTCTTGGTCTAATAAAAAAAAAACATAGAGTAGATGTTAAGTTGAAATTCTATAAAAAAAAATTAAGCTTATTTTTAAAGTTAATAAATTTAGTTTATTTTGATAAATATGAGATAAATGGAAAAAAACTATAAGTGGAACTAATTTAGCTAAACGAATTCTAACTAAGATCTTATATGATGGATTCTTCTCCCATGTAGTAATTTAGGGGTTTGATAACATTGTAAGGACATTTTGGTAATCAAATTAATCTTTCAATATAAATGTTTCATGGGGTTTGGCTTCTCTTTGTTACGGAAAAGCTAATAAAGATACCATTGCTTTTACAAAAGTTATGCATAATTCAAATGGAATATATAAAACTAACCATGCATTTTTGTGATTAATGTGGTTGAAATCAAATCTCGCGATATCATTAATTATTTTAATTATGATGATTTTTGAATAATAAATTAGGTGAGACTTACATTTTGTTGAATGGTACCTCCTTAATTAAATGTTGACATGACAAATGCATAAAACTTGTTATTAAGATCCAAACTCATAATTGTACGTGGGTTCCAGTCTTTGACGATTAAAAAGAGATTTGAGGTTCAATGTTTATCTACACCAAAAACTGATTAATATCTTGGCCTGATGATAAAGAGCTACCATAAAAAATAGACATGAAAAAATACGTCTACTTTGTCTTATACCGAAATGTTCCGCTCCTTTTCCATCCCATTACCATTCTTAATTGTGAGAGTTTTTTACACGGAATACTTTCTCCTAATTAATTGAATGACAATATGACTCTTTCTTACTTTGTGCCCTCTATGCCATCATAGTCAGCCCTCATCATGACTTGACCTTTTAAAAACCTACTCCTACGACTCAGATCCTCATTATATATATGTGTAATAGCCAGAAGATTCTTTTCCATATTCGAAGTCTCATAAGGTTGTCTCCTACAAGGAAGGTTAGAGATCGATCGTGATCGTGTGTGTGTGTGGAGAAGATGAGTAACAAAGGTACTAGTCAGCTGGAGGATGAAGTTGATCAATTGCCCGGATTTCGATTTCATCCGACAGATGAAGAACTCGTTGCGTTTTATCTTCGCCGGAAAGTTGACAAGAAAACAATCAGCATGGAGCTCATCAAACAGATTGATATCTACAAACACGATCCTTGGGATCTTCCAAGTATGTATTAATTAATTAGTTTTAGTCTCTTAATCATTTCATCTCTTTTGTTTCTCCTTGAATATACTGCTTTTTGTCCTTGATAGAAAAAGAACTTATTCATAATAGATGTTTAAAAAGGTTACAGATTCAATACTTTCTGAAAAAATGTTTTCAAGCTAAAATAATTTTCTTATATCTATGGTGCCTCGTTTTGAAAATGTTTTTTATTTTTTATTTTTGACTTTGTATTAATAGTCTTTATAACAAGTTCAGTCATCAAAGATTACTTTGAAATTTTTGTGGATCATTTCTAGGGTTTATCTAAAATGAGAAACCTCCACCCCACAATTTTTTTGTAATTTTTTTATTCGTTTTTGGGCTGAAGTTATTCCAAAGGATAGATTTCTCCTTTCATATACATGCAATCATAATAAAGTGACTAAACTTTACATTATCTTAACTGCAACCCTCGATAATTTGATTTCCATTAAAAAATAAAGACTTCGAGCATGTTCTTCCTCTTTCTCTGATTCATTATTTATGTACTTTTGTATGCAAACCGTGCGCTAGATTCAGATATTATTGTTGCTTATGAGAAGAAAAGACTTTGTCTTGACAGCTTCTTGTTGTGCATAGATAAGAGTGGTAAACAATCTAAAAGCTTTGTCTACCTTGCAACAGCCTCATGCAAATAATAGGAGGAATTACGTTAATAATCTTGAATAGCAAACCTCTGTAATAGTTTTAAGTTTCCGAGGTGCAATTACCCCATAAATTGTTTTTTCCTCTTTTTCTGAATAGGGTATTACTCTATAAAACTTCTACTATTAGTAAGTGCAACCGCATTTTTATTTGACATTTCTCTCTCTCTTTCTCATTTGGTATGTAAATTTTTTTGCAGAAGCAAGTGGTAGCACCGTGAAAGACACAGAATGGTACTTCTTTTGCAGAAGAGGAAGAAAGTATAGGAACAGCATAAGACCCAACAGAGTCACAGGGTCTGGATTTTGGAAGGCAACCGGGATTGACAAACCGGTATACTCAACGGGAGGAGAAGGCCACGATTGCATAGGACTCAAGAAGACATTGGTATACTACCGTGGAACTGCAGGGAAAGGCAGCAAAACTGATTGGATGATGCATGAATTTCGCCTTCCTGCACCCAGTGACAACTACTCCAACACCAACACTAACACCAAGCTTGACAATGCTAAAAGTACTGCCCAAGAAGCTGTAAGAAAAACATAGATTGTGTAATCTTAATATTAAACCAGCTTTGTTATGCGTCCAAAAATACACCCCCCCCCCCCCCCCCCAACATCTCATTAGTTTAAGTTGCACCAATTATAATATGTTATATATTTAGATTTTTTTTCAATTTAAAACTTTGGCTATTTTATTAGGAAAAATTGAATGTGTGACAAGTTGTGGTTAGTAGAGCATAAAATGCATTAATTATTTAATTAGATTTTGATAAAAATATTTTTATTCATTGTTATGCAAACATTTGGGCTTTGAGTTTGATTGATATAAAAGAGTGAGAATAAATGCACTTCTATGCATTTATAATAGATTCATTATAGACATTTTAATTGTTTGTTCTCAAAAAATTATTAGGTATTATAGTAAGTGGTACTCCCTCTCACACATTAATAATCATGAATTTAATTAGTAGAATTCATTATTATATAAAGAAAGAGAATGTGTTGTCATTATACTTAATATTGAATGTTTACTTGTATTAGTATATCTACCAACATTTCATCCAAAATAAATATTATCTTTTAACTCTTCCCATGAGAAATGCATAATAGAAATTTGTTTTAATTCACTCATGAAGAACTTCTTTTCTACCCAAACTTTCATAACAGCCGATTGGAGTCTGATTGGAAAATATATGATGACTATCTGTAGAGGTCTTATTGTATAATTTCTGATGTATCTTCTTGTTTTCATGTGGCTACAGGAAATTTGGACTCTGTGTCGAATTTTCAAGAGAAACATGTCGCATAGGAAGTACACACCAGACTGGAGAGAATTATCTACTAAACGCCATCATGCTGACACAAGCTCTAAAGCATGCAGTGGAGAGAGCTCCAACAACCGAGAAAGTTATATTAACTTTGGTGCTCCATTCATATTTCAAAATGAGAATAATAATGAGATAAAGACTGTTAATCATATTAATGAGAGCAACCAGCTGCATGTAGGCCAGTTGAGCAGCTTGATAGCTCAACCTCCATCATCATCCTCCATAGCTCAACCTCCATCATCATCCTCCATAACTAAACTTCCATCATCCTCCTCAGGCTTTCCAAGTAATCCAGTACCAGATGCGAATGAGTTCTTCGCATATGAGAATTGGGATGAGCTCAGATCAGTTGTAGAGTTTGCTTATGATCCATATGGATTGCAGTAGTTATGTCACATATTTGTCTAATTATAGTCATGTCACATATGGATTGCACTAGTTATGCAGTGTTTTTTAAATCACTTTTTTAACTTATTACTTTGGAGTGGAAGAAGCTGATCTGCCATGGTGTTCATAAGTCCTGACTGAAGCTACAGACTCTATGTTTGCAATTTCATGGTCAAAAGTTCTATTGCTGAACAGGTGCAAGTTTTACTTAAAAGAAGTTAGAATTCTCTTTGACTTGATAAATATTATCTTATTGTTGTCTTTATATTCTCTTTTCAAAGTAAGCTTTATTTCCTTTGACCAAGAATCAACGTGGATTGGAACAATTTATATGATACAACCTACACTTTGCTTATATCTAAAAGAATCATTGGTACAATATTTTTGCTACCCCCATTGAATTTGAAGTAATGAATATACTTTATAATATATGTTGAAGATTTGTTTGCAGTTGTTTCATTTCATACCCATACACATTCTTTAGTGTGAAAATGATATGGCCCAGTGTAATGTATTATGATCTGTTTTGAATAATTAAATATTCAACATTTTTTTGTGAAATTATTAATAAAATTTTTTAGTATTATATATTTTTGTATAGAAATAGGTGGACTTGCTTAATTTGTAGAATGAGGTTTTCATTAATCTCGTGTATATCCTTTATTTGACCATATTTATCAATGATATAGTGTGAATGGTTGAACCACCTAGGAAGGAGGTGCAATTACTTTAATCTATCACATATAAAAGACTAATCTTTCATAATTAACGCATAATAGTAATGATCAATCTTTCCATTATGAGATTTTGTATATGCTGCATATTTGCGGTAGTAACCTTATTGTGTCATTACTTGTTACTTTACAATAATTAAAGCGTATGCATATACTTATAATCAGAGGCGAAGAGGGAGGGGGTGGGGGATAGAGGGGACCATGGCCGCCCTTGACCTTCTAAAAATCCATCCTCCCTCTTCTATTTATAGTGAAAAATATAAATTTATATGTAAATTTAAATAATGCCCCCTTATATTTGATGAATACTTCATTTTTGTTTTCTCAAATTATTATTATACCATACATAACTCATTAATTCAATATGTATTTAGTGTATTTTATAGAAATAGAAAAGTTTATAAATTATTAACACACCATATTTTTCTTCTAATTACTCTTACACCATCAGGAGTGGCTCGGCGTCAGGGACAGAACTAGGATCAAAATTTAGGAGGGGCCAAAACCTCAATAAAAAAAATTCTTTAAAATACAAATTAGCATATATTTAATGTTAAGAAAATATCAACAAGAGAGAGGAGAAACAAAATAACCATTTATTAATACATTTTAAATTAATAATTTAAAAATAGAATTCAACATTCTTTTAAATAACAAAAATCATCTATAGTTGATTTTGTACTAAACTTTGCAACAATCTCCCTTTCAATCCTAATTTTCATTTGATTAATGATACATGAATTTATAAAATTTGTAATAATGACTGTACACTACACATTAGCACCAATTTATTAACACAACTATTCCATTCTATAATACCCCACATAAAATTAAACTAATTTACTAATAAACAACCAACTAGTAAGTATTAGTAAGTTTTAATATATATATATATATATATATATTTTAAGTTAAAAATTAATAACCAAACACACCTGCCCCTTATAAAACAAAAATTTGGGGGGGGGGGGGGGGGGGCCAATGGCCCCCCTCTGCCCCTTACTAGTTCCGCCTTTGCTCGGCATAGGGTTCAAGTTGGTCATAGGACCACATTGACTTGGAAAAAAATTATTATTATATATAAATTTTAAAAAATTTGTGATTTTTAACCTGTAAAGAAAATTGTGACCACCCTTAATTTTTTTAGGCCCAACATAATTACACTTTGGAATTTGGACAAAGTTTGGGAATAAATTTTTTTTTTTTTTTTTTTGAGAAACAAACACACACACACACACACACGCAGGGGAAAAGGAAATGAGTTCTAATACATAGGTACACTATAAACTCTACTCAAAAGTCATGGTAACTTGATTGTAAATTAAGGCTACAACTCCACTCAGTATTTTTTTATTAGATGTGAATTTTGACAAATTTATCATTGGATTACATTTTCTTTTTATATCTTTCATATTTGCAAAATTTTAAGAAAATCAAAGATCAATAACTATATCATCAAACAAATTTTTAAATTTCGAGTTTTAAATATAAAATTGTACATAAAAAAATAAGTTTATAGATTGAATAGTAAATAACATCTGATTAATATGAAATTTGACATGTGTTTTAAGAATATAAATTATATACAAATTAATGGTTAGTTTCCAAATATGCAGTCATGTTTATTTGTTTAATGAGAGTTGTAGCCTTAAGCTACAACTAAGTTTGTAGTTAAACTTTATCCTTAAATTTTGATCTCTTAACAATATATTAGATCCTTACAAACAAAAAGAAAAAAAAGCCCCAAGAAAAAATTTATTTAACTAAAAATTTGAAAAATATAGCTTGCAAAATTTTGATAATAAGGTTATCAAACAATGACTTCAAAAATTTTATAAAAAAAATTTTGTAAAAGAAAATTGTAAGATTTTATATATATATATATATATATATATTTTCGTTTATATATGAAAAAAATTCTTGAAGCTGCCATTGTACACCATAATAGTTAATTAAACCAAAAAATATTTTGGAGACATCCGAGAAATATATAAGTAAATATTTTTAATAAAAACGTTCTTTCTTTATTTATTTATAGAAAGTTAGAGATGTGGATAGACAATTGGGTCAATATAAAAACAACCCCAAATTTTAAGGGTCAAAAGTATAGTTTAGATCTTTTTTTAATTATATACTTACGCTCTGTTTGTTTCGATGAAAGATCTTGAATAAAGATATTTTTTTGTATTTCCAATGTTTGGCAACATTAGAAAAAATGAGTTAAAGAAAAATTATCTTTAATCAACAAAAAAAATATGGCTTATTTTTAGAAATTGTTTTCTACTAATTTTTTTGGAAAACAACTCTATCTCACAGCAAACTAAATAAGGGAAGTTAGGAAAAAAAATTTCCACCCATTTACGATTGCTACCAAACATAAGAAAATGAGATAGTTTTATATAAAATACTTTTTGAAAAATAATTCCTTTTTTGAAAATATTATTGCCAAAACAAATAGAGCGTTAAAGATTATTGCTCAAATACAAATAATAAGGTCATATTGTAAACTTCAACTCTTTTTTTTTTTTAAAGAAGAATAAACTTCAACCTCTTAATTAGAGGTATTGTCAAGGTCAACTACCTAGTTTTTGGATACTTAAATGACAAATTAACAATCTTGTTAATTTGTGAATGTAACATCATTTAGGGGGATTTTTATGGTTGGTGATATACTCTCTAGTACTTTTATGAGAGAGAGAGAGAGAGAGAGAGAGAGAGAGAGAGAGAGAGAGAGAGAGAGAAGAGGGGGGGGGGGGCGTTTAGGAGAAAGAAGGTTATTCTTAATCCTAATAAGTTAAGGAGAGCATCCTAATTGCTTAAGCGGTTCTTAAATAGCATATACGTTTCAAAACTTTCTCACATCATACTTAATATAATTTTTTTTTATTTAAAATTTTATTTCTTTATATCTTAAAAAAACCAATAGTTCATGATATATAGTTGTCAGTTCTTATAATCTTTATATTTTTTTGTCTTAAATTAATTTTTTAAAATACAATACCATGACAGCTTTATAGTTCATGCAATGCACAATAAAATGTTAACATAAAATTTAGACACTTTATTCTGTTTCTCAAGTATGATGCATGCCCTTTTGGGCGTGCATCCCTCCCCAATAATAAACAAAAGACATGGGAATAGACTCTCAAATCCCCTTCTCATTTGTCATTTTAATTCAGTTTTTGACTTTAGCTTCATTTATGGCTTTTAGTCTTTATTTCAACTACATTAAAAATTGCACCCTTTAATTTACTAGTTTCTTTATCCTTAGCCAAAAGAACATTGTTGACCCTTTACGTTTCAAAATCATTTTAGCCCTTCAAATTGAATAGTGTTTTTATATATTCGCTTTTTATGTTTCAAAATTTTCAAATTTTGATTCAGTTTTCTAATTAGGCCTGACCTCTTCGTGAAAATTTAAAAAAAAAAAATTTAAACTTAAATGATCAAAATGAAAATGATCCCAAACTTTCAAAACCAAAACTTAAAAAAAAAAAAAAAAAAAAAGAAAAAAAAAAAAGATCAGCTGTACAACCCTCATGCACTGCACTGTCTACTGTTCTAACCAGTGCCGTACGTTGGAAGTCAGATAGAAAAAGAACAACACAACGGCTAGACTCTCTCGAGTGCATGAAAGGAAAAATTATAATAGAAAAAACTCAGACTCCGGTGCATGTGCATTGAAAATCGTAGAGAGAGTCTCAAAGTACCATTTTTATCCACCAAATCCCAACATACAAAAAAACTATAAAACCCATCAGCTTCAAGACCCATAAAGAAAACCCCACACCTCAGCTTTTATAAGAGAGAAAACTCAAGTCTTCGGGAGCATATATCTCTGCACCAAACTCATCCAAGGAAGGACTGATTGGGTATATTTATAAACTCTCACAAATCTGTTTTAATTCGTTTATAATTTCTCGGTTGATTCTTGGATTGAAATGGCTAATTAAAGATCGAAACTTTACGTTGATAAAAAAAAATAACAAACAAGAAATAGGTCTCCATGCCCATGGGTTAAACTTGGGGTGCCTATATTCTATAAACATAAATATTAGGTTTTAAAGAGAGGTTAAAACTTGTTGCTCACACATAGTTTCACAATATGTACATACATACATGCAAAAAACAATTGAAAAACAATTGAAAACCAATTCATAATAATAATAAGTTTTAAAGAAAAATGATGGACCTTTTGTCCATTGCAAATGTGAGCCTTATGTTTAATCCTTCAAGTGGACCTTTAGGCTAGCCATGTTGTATAAGTCGTTTTGATCCACTTCCATATTCAACCGGCCTTCGTGTTTTGCAAAGAAAAATGTTCCATCTTTTCTCATTTGGAGGGATGGCAATTTTGCTCCACCCCATCCCACCTCGTGCGGGTTTTCCTCGCCCCACAAAGGTGGTGGGGCGGGGATGGGACAATATTTTGTCCTTGCACCCCGGGACGAGGCTAGGCGAGGATGGATTTAGTATTTTTATTCCTGCCCGGCCTCATCTCCACCCCGCACTAACAAGAACTATAATTATAAATTTAGTAAACCCTAAATCACTAATATTTAAAGTGAAACACATGACATGGGATAAAATATTTTTTATTCTAAACCTACTGCTATTGCCGTTGACCCTTCTCCCTTCTCTATAGCCGATACATGTTTTTCAATTTCAAGCCAAACTCCACTATAAGTCTCCAAGTCTAAGACGTTGCTTTTTTACTTTTTAGGTTCATCTCATTCCTTTTGTTTTAGTCTTTTTTAAATAAGTTTTTTTTCAATTTGAATTTTGGTTCTTTTTTTTTTAATCTAAAATTGGTATTTTTGTTTGTAACTATTGAAGAAGCACAGTTGAAAGAAAAAAAAAGGCTGGTCACTTACTCACTTAGTGCTTCCAATAGGCTATAGGTTTGTTTCTTATCATGTTCCAAATATTTCAATTTTTTTTTTTTTTTTTTGCACATTGTTTCATGTTTTTCAATCAAATGACTATAATATATTTGTCTTTTAGTGTTGTTGATATATTCGGCCCCACAGTTGGATTTCATTGTATATATTGGCTTAAATTTGTATTTTTATATCCAACTTATTTTTTTCTTTAGTAATTACTATGTGATAGAGGCATAGTTTTTGAAAATTATTTGATTAATAATCTTAAAGACTTTATCTTTGTTAATGTGGTTAAGTACTTATATCTATATTGTTCTATCCACATAATTTTTCCTTGAAATGTGTGAAAGCATCACCCACAGTTTAATTTACTTGAATTTTTTCATAAGTGATATAAGTTTATCCTTTACATTGTTCTACATTTTTTGTGTTAGAGACTTCTGGCTTAGGTTTTGTTGTATGTATATTACTTTTTTATGATTGCTAAGTTAATAAATTATCATAAACAATTTTTTTAGGAATGACTTCAAGTGAAAACAATGGTAGCTCCAATCCATCTATCACACCCATTGGAAGCCATCAATCTCCAATGATGGGAGATGAAGATAATACAACCACCTATTCAACTCTGTTGGATAGGCCTGAAGATGCCCAAGCCCAACCTAACAATGAGATAAATGAGTAACAAGGGAGGTTGAAATCAGTTGTGTGGAATCATTTTAAGAAAGAAAAGTTGATGGGAAAGACAAAGCTGAGTGTAACTATTGTACAAGATTTCTGGTAAGGGGGTCTAAAAATGGTACTAGACATTTGCATGACCACTTAAAAATATGTCCTAGGAAAAAGTTAAAGGACATTAGGGGTATTAAACAAAAAATTTTGGTGAGGGATCAACATAATGTCGACTCAATGGCAGGTGTGAATGCTTATCATTTTGATCAAGATGAATCAAGAAAAGAACTTGCTCATATGATCATCTTGCATAAGTATCCCCTTTCTGTAGTTGATCACATTGGCTTTAGAAGACATTCAACTTCTCTTCAACCATTGTTCAAGATGGTTTGTAGGGACACAATCAAGAAGGACATTATGGGCATCTATGATCATGAAAGGGAGAAATCAATGCATGAAATAGAAAAGAATTGGAGTAGAATTGCTATTACCACTGATATGTGGACTTCACAAAACAAAAAGTGAGGGTTTATGGTTGTAACGACATACTTCATTGATGATTTCTGGAGATTACAAAGCCGAGTTATGAGGTATATTTGTTAAGTATATATTCATTTTTTTATTTAAATTCTTTTCAAATATTATATGAACTTATTTCACTGTTAATTATAATAATTTAAATTTCTTATTTTAGGTTTATTTATGTGCCATCTCCACCTACAAAAGAAGTGCTTTCTAATGTCCTTATACAAACCTTGTTGGAATGGAACATTGATAGGAAGTTATCTACTATGAAAGTAGACAATTGCAATACCAATAATGCAGTAATAAATATTATACTGGACAAGCTTCAACGTAGTACACTTGTCATGCATTGAGAAGGTTTGTGAGAGTGTGGGATTTTGGACTGGATCAACAAAAAGAAGGCAATGGTTTACAGATACAGCTTGGCAATTACATGTTGAATGTACCAAAGAACTAGCCCTTGATTGTAAGACTCGCTAGAACTCTACCTATCTTATGCTTTCTACTGCTATAGAGTATCAAGATGTCTTTTTTTGATTGAGCCAAAGGGAGTCATCTTATAAATACATTCCAAAAGAGGAAAAATGGGAGATGGCAAGTAGTATATGTAAGAGACTGGCATTGTTTTACAAGGTAACAGAGCTATTCTCAGGTACCTCATATCCTACAGCTAATCTTTTTGTTTTCCTAAGGTGTGTGAAATAAAAATAGCTTTGAATTCTTGGTTCACAAGCCTAAGTGATATGATTAGGAGTATGGCATTTAAAATGTTAGAAAAAATTTACTGTTATTGGAATGTGATTCATGGTATTATGGCTGTAACAACCATTTTAGACCAAAGATATAAGATTGAATTGTTGGAATATTATTTTCCTCTTATATATGGTGACGAAGTTGAAAATGAAATTCAAAAGGTTAGAGATACTTGTTATGAAATGATTCGTGACTATACTTCTAGAAGAACGGGTAGGGAAGGTACTCGTGGCACTTGTGTAAGTGAGAATCCACAAGTTGATGACTCCCTTATGGACTTTGAAAAATATCTTAGCCAAAAAAAAAAAGGGTGGGAATATTAAATTGGAGTTGGAGCATTACCTTGAGGATGATCTGATGCCAAGAACTTTGGACTTTGATATTTTGGCATGGTGGAAATCTAATGGGCCTAAGTATCCTACTTTGCAACGTATTGCAAGAGATATCCTAGCCATTCTAGTGTCAGCTGTTGCTTCGGAGTTAGCATTTAGCATAAGTGAAAGGCTGCTAAGTCCACATCGTAGTAAAATTCATGCAAAGACCGTAAAGGCATTGATGTGTGCTCAAAATTGGTTATAGGCTGAAATCAAAGGTAATCAAATTTACAAGTTAATCTATTTAATGATTTATGTTGCTGCATTCTTCATTGTATTTTTCAATTGTTTGATTGAATTTATTTTACTTTTTTTAAGCCTTTCATCTATTATAGATGGAATTGAAACTAATACATTCAAAACATCCTTGATGATTCTAATGATGAAGAAGAAAGTGGTGTCACTTCATTGGGAGAAAGTGAAAATCATTCTTAAAGAACTAGTCAATTTTTATTTTGTTAAGAGACAACGTTTATTTTGTTAAAGAACTAGTCAATTATCCTTGATGATTCTATTCATGCAAAGACAATGTTTATTTTGTTATAAGAAATTTTGAATTATGTTGTTATGTATTAGACTATTTAAGTACTTGGTTTATTTAAATGCTTGGATTCTAAATTATTTTTTTTTGTTATGATTTATATTATTGTAGCAAAAAATTTATTTATATATATAATTGTATTAAGGGCGGGGCGGGTCCCCGTGAGGCCTCAAGGGGCTGGGATAGGGCAAGGTAGTATGCCCTGCACCCCAAAGTGGGGCGAGGACGGGGAAGGGTAACAACCTGTTAGAAAATTTGGTTTTGCATCTCATACAAAACAAGCAGCGGAAGCAACAATCACGAATCTACTTCATTCATGAGAGATAACATGTAACCTTGAATTCTAGAACAAAGAATAAGAAGCGTACCTTGATGCAATGAAATTTAAAACCAAGAATTGAGAATACCTTTAATCTTCATCTCAATTCCACATGGTGCCCAAAAAGTGTGGTCCCATAATCAGTCTTTTTGTACATTGATTCTCAAAGAAAAATCCTTCTTTTTCCCCTTGCAGAGAAAAACTGTTTTCTTTTCTTTTCATCATACGTACATCTTAACTACCTTGGTAGTTACTTTATATAATAACTCTTATTAAATAAAAAATTGATTATCTAATTGGGTTAGCCTTTTAGGCTTACCCAATTAAGCCTACCCAATTAGGCTTTAGTTTGTGGCTTGAGATAGGACCAAAGGGAACAAATAAGACTCTAGCTCCAATGGGTTTTGGACTTTTCTGTCAACTCTTGACAAGTCCAAAGTTACCATTACTTATATTCAATACTATTATAAGAATATAATTGCACTCTAGGCCTTATTAATAAATTATATTCTAAGACTTTATTATACATGCAACCCCTTCATTAAAATATTCGTAGTAATACAAAGTCATGAACGTAGACTGCCACTTCGAATATTACTACATCTTAATTCTTGAATACTCGGTTTAATCTTTTATATTATTCATCATATATTTATGAAATCCAATTTCATAAATATATATACTTTAGTAACTCTTTACTAAAGTGGTTGGGCCCAACACTCTGAATAACCAAACTCATTAAACTTATCTCAAGGGAATATTTTATATTTCCGTTAAGAGATTATGAATTTCATCTTGAGAATATATGTTCCATCTGTTGGAAAATCTGGTTTTGTATTTCATACAAAACACACAGCGGAAGCAACAAACATGGATCTATTTTATTCATGATTGATAACATGCACTATGTAAATTTCAGAATTTAAGAACAAGATAGCATATCTTGGTGCGATGAAATTCAAAACAAAATATTAGAAGTACTTGAGAACACTTTTAATGTTCACTCCAATTGCACTTTACGCCCAAGAAGTGTGGTCTCTCAATCAGTTTTTAAGGAAGAATAATTGAGTAGCTTCACTCACACATACACACCACTTCACAATGATGTGTTTTTTTTTTCTTCTTCTTTTTTTTATGAAAAATTATTTATGTTTCTCCCTTTATAACTAACTAATTATCTAATTGGGCTGACCTATTGTGCTTTTCCAATTGGGCTTTAGTGTGTGGCTTGGAGTAGGACCAAAAGAGACCAATAAGACACTAGCTCCAATGGACTCTGGGCTTTTCTATCAACTCTTGACAAGCCTAAAGTTACCATTAATTATATTTAATACCACTATATAAATATAATTGCACTCTAAGTCTTATTAATAAATTATATCCCAAGACTTTATTATACATGCAACCTCTTCATAAAATATTTATAGTAATACAAAGTCATGAATATAGACTGTCACTTTGAAAATTACTACATCTTAATCCTTGATTGCCCGGTTTAATCCTCTAAGTTATTCATCATATATTTATAAAATCCAATTTCATAAATATATACTTTAGTATATCCTTACTGAAGTGGTTAGGCCTAACACTCTAAATAACCAAACCCATTAAACTTATCTCAAAGAAATATTTCATATCTTCGTTAAGAGATTATGAATTCCATTTTGAGAATATATGTTCCATCAACACTAAATGTGGCTGCCCAACATACTGAGGTTTTGATCGTGACTTTAGATCTCACTCTTGATATATCAAAACAACCTACACTTCATGATCAGGTCCATTATTTTCTCAAGATTAAGAGTTCATGCAAATAGAAGTCGTGAGATTTATTATTCATTTGACAGTCGTTAAGAGAATAATAAATCTCACAGTGGTCCAGTTCAATATGTCTTAACTCTTAAAACATATCAATATATCAACTAGAAGTTTCCACTTCCATAATCAAGACAAATCATCTTAGTTGATTAGTTGATATGTTATAGTCTTCACAGATGAAATGCCCAATTTCATTATCGACCACGAACTATAATTCTGAGTTTACAAAGAACTTGTGATCTATATCTTCCATGACTAAATCACATAAATCACATACTATGTATCTCATAGACTATATAATAATGTCCAAATATTTATGTTTTCATTATTTTAGATAATAATAAAACAACTTTATTAATCATAACATTAAGTCATACATAGCATCATACAATAGGATTTAAAGGCATATATTCTAACAATCTCCCACTTGCCTTAAAGAATATTGTGCACTAATCTAACTCTCATTCCCTCCAAATGTGATTCAAAAGTCCTTTGTGGCAAGGTTTTGGTAAAGGGATCCGCTAGATTACTTGCACTATCAATTTTTACTACTTCTACATCTCCTCGAGCAACAAAGTCTCGAATAATGTGATACTTTCTCTCAATGTACTTTCCTTTCTTGTGATTCCTTGAATCTTTAGATTGTACAACCGCTCCACTATTGTCGTAAAACAATGTGATGGGAACTTGCTCCATTCTCACAACACCAAGATCAGAAAGGAATTTCTTGAACCAAACAGCTTCCTTTGCCACCTCACAAGCAGCAACATATACAGCTTCCATGGTGGAGTCCTCAATACAAGATTGCTTAACGCTCCTCCAACTTATGGCTCTATCTCCCAAGGTGAACATACAACCTGAAGTGGACTTTCTGAAATCAAGATCTGATTGAAAATCTAAATCTGTATAACTAAAGGGAATCAAATCCTCACTATGGTAAACAAGCATATAATCTCTTGTTCTCCGTAGATACTTGAGAATATGCTTTACAGCTTGACAATATTTAAGTCCTGAATTTGATTGATATCGGCTGACCATGCTAACTGAATAATAGATATCTGGTCTAGTACATAGCATGGCATACATGAGACTTTCAACTGCAGTTTTGCATGCTAAACTGTTCTAGAACCTTATCTATATAACCAGTTTATGATAAACCTAACATCTTATTCTTGCAATCTCGCCAAAGCTTAATCCCTAGAATAAAGTTAGCTTCACCCAAGTCCTTCATTTCAAATTGACTTGACAACCAAACTTTTACCGATGACATTACCCTTATATTATTTCCAATAAGTAGAATATCATCAACATAAAACACTAGGAACATTACTATTTTATCTCGATGTCTTTTGTACACACATGGTTCATCAATAATTTGTTCAAAACCAAATGATTTGATTACTTGATCAAATCTGATGTTTCATGACCTAAATGTTTGCTTAAGTCCATAAATGGACCTTTTCAACTTGCATACTATATGCTCTTGATTCTTTACTATGAAACCTTCTGGTTGCATCATATAGATTTCTTCTTCAAGATTGTCATTAAGAAATGCAATCTTGACATCCATTTGCCAAATCTCATAATCATAATGAGCAGTAATGAATAAGAGAATTCTAATATATTTAAGCATGTCTACTGGCGAAAAAGTTTCATCATAGTCAATACTTTCTTTTTATGTATACCTTTTCGCCACTAGTCTTGCTTTAAAAGTTTCAACATTTCCATCTATCCCTCTCTTCCTCTTATAAACCCATTTGCAACCAACAGATTTAATGCCGTTAGGCGCCTTTACAAGATCCCATACTTGATTGGAATACATAGAATCCAATTTAGATTTCATAGCTTGGATTTAATGATGTGCATTTATATCATTTATTGCCTCTTCATAAGTGTAGGGATCCGATTCAGCCTCTTCTGGGATAGTTTCATAAGTTTCTCCTAAATCTATAAATCTTATAGGAGGCCGAACAATTCTCCCACTATGACGAGGCACTTGTATACTAGTCATCTCATGAGTAATGTCTTGTGATGTATCCAATACAGCCACATCATTCCTAGTTTCATCCATTGGTTGTTCAATTATAGGTTCATCTAATTCAGTCAATACAACTTTACTTCTAGAATTAAAATTATTCACATAATCATCTTTCAAAAATTTGGCATGGGTGCTAATAAACATTTTGTTATCCTTATGATTATAGAATAAATAACTCTTGGTTTCTTTTGAATACCCTACAAACATGCATACTTTCGTTTTAGCTTCCAACTTATCAGACTTCCCTTTCAACACATATGCTGGACACCCCCAAATGTAGAGACATTTCATACTAGGCTTGCGCCCACTCCATAATTCTTTAGGTGTGTTGGGAACAGATTTTGATGGAACTAAATTCAAAATATGCATAGCAGTTTTTAGTGCAAATCCCCAAAAGGAAACTGGTAAAGTTGAATAACTCATCATGGACCTAACCATTTTCAAAAGAGTCCTATTCCTTCTTTCGGCTACACAATTTTGTTGGAGAGTTCCAGGTGCAGTCAATTAGGAGACAATCTCATTTTGAATTAGGTAATCCTTGAAATCCCCAAGAAGGTATTTGCTACCTCGATCAAATCGAATGGCTTTTATGCGTTTACCCAATTGATTTTCAACTTTAGCCCTAAACTCTTTGAACTTTTCAAAGGCTTCGGACTTCCGTCTCATTAAGTACTCATAACCATATCTTGAGTAATCATCCGTAAAAGTGATGAAGTACTCATAACTTCCTTTTGCTTAGGTTGACATAAGATCACATACATCTGTATGAACTAATTCAAGTAACTCTTGGGCTCTTCTACTTTTTGCATTAAAAGGTCGTTTAGTCATTTTACCTTCCAAACAAGATTCGCAAACTGGAAATTCATCAAAGTCCATTGGCTGTAAAAGTCCATCTTTGATTAGTCTTTGAATCCTATTTGAATTAATATGACCTAAACGCAAGTGTCATAGATATGCATCATTAGTAGAAGGAAACTTTCTCTTTAATGATTTTACATGAGAGCTATTATCTAATTCAGAATTGTATAATTCATGCTTATCAGGAGTTAAAATGTAAAGACCATCTACAATATTGCCAGAACAGATAAACACTTTATCCTTTTTTATTACAACATTGTCTTTTAGGATAAAATAATATCTATATTTACCTAAATAAGTTGCAGAAATTAAATTCCTACGAACATTAGGTACATACAAACAATCTTCCAATATTAAAACCCTAGACTCAAAACATAAATTAAACACTCCAACAGCTACAACTGGTATTCAGCTCCCATTAGCCAAAGTAAGAAATAATTCCCCTTCATTCAACTTTCTGATCTCCTGGAATCCCTGCAAAGTATTGCAGATATGATTAGTACAACCTGAATCCACACATCAGGAATCCGTGGGATTCTGTAATGAACATGTTTCAAGAAGGAATGTATTTTTCATACCTTTATTCTTGGCAGCCTTAAATATTGGACAATTTCTCTTCCAATGTCCTTTCTCACCACAATGGAAACACTTTCCTTTGATTTTCTTTCCTTTGTTGGCAACTCCTAAGGTAACTTGTTTACCATCTCTCTTGGTGAAGTCCTTCTTCTTCTTCTTTTTCTTCTTATCCTTGCCTTTCGACTTAGGTTGAGAAGTAGAAACTTCAGCCATATTGGCATCAACACTAGAAGTACCAAGGATGCCTTCCGCCGCTACCAACTCATTCATCAATTCAGACAATGTATAAATCTTTTTTGTTCATATTATAGTTAAGCCTGAATTCCTTGAATGATTCTGGTAGTGACTGGAGTATCATTATTTATATTATAGATGCTCCATCAATATCGACACCTAAAACTTCTAATGTATTCAGATTAGAGATCATCCAAAGACAATGCTCCCTCACTGAAGTACCTTTAGCCATTTTGGTATTATAAATTTGCCTCATAGTTTCCTGAGTTGCAAAACGGCCTTGCTCAACAAACATCTCCTTCAGACTTAGCATAATGTCCAAAACTAGTTCTACATCCTGCATTGGATGCTGTAGAACATTTGAAATAGATGTTAGGATATAACACTTGGCCATCTCATTAGATTTCTGCCAACAATCATATCGCTGTTTTTTCTCAAGAGGAGCATCTAATGATGGAAAGCTAAGACATGGTTGAGTAAGCACATATTTGTGCTATTCAGCAGTAAGAACAATGTCCAAATTTCTTTTCCAGTCAACATAGTTGGATCCAATCAGTTTGTTTTGATTAAGAATAGCAACAAGTGGGATAAATAATGCCATGATTTAAATCAGAAAATAACAAACATGGATATAATAAGTAAACTGGACATTATCAATTTACATATAAGCATATAATATGGAACCTTAATAAAACCATAAAATAATATATGAAACGACAAACCAATCCATGTCTATAATTCCTTGGTAGCAAGTTTATTATAAACACATTAATTGGTTGAGAACTATTCTCATTATTAATGCTATCATGGTAACTCTTACCAAACAAAAATAATTTGTCGTTTTGCCTTTAGCCTTTAAGTAATAATGACATAAGTGGCAATCTACATTCATGACTTTGTATTACTACGAATATTTTAATGAATGGGTTGAATGCATAATAAAGTCTTGGGATATAATTTATTAATAAGGCCTAGAGCGCAATTATATTCATATAGTGGTATTAAATATAATTGATGGTAACTTTGGACTTGTCAAGAGTTGACAGAAAAGCCCAAGGCCCATTGGAGCTAGAATCTTATCTATTCCCTTTTGGTCCCACTCCAAGCCACACACTAGAGCCCAATTGGAATGGTCCAAAAGGCTAACCCAATTAGATAATCAATTATATTTAAGGAGAGAAACATACAGAATTTCATAAGTGCTTATTCATATGAGAGTTTTCTAAGTGGTTTTCACTATGATCACATGAGAACATGAAATGGTTTGTGTGTGAGTGTTGGACACTCTCTTATTCTCTCATTGAAAACTGATTGAGAGACTACACTTCTTAGGCATTAAGTGGAATTTGTGTGAAGATTAAAAGTGTTCCCAAGTGCTTCTGATCTTTGAGTTTTGAATTTCACCGCACCAATGTACGCTTTCTTGTTCTTAAATTCTGAAACTTACATAGTACATGTTATCAATTGCGAATGAAGTAGATCCGTTAATTTTTCGCTGCGTATGTTTTGTATGTGATACAAACATGTATTTTCCCAACAATACCTTACACATTAGTGCGTCATCGTGCTTATGTAAAGATACCATGTAGATATAATGGCTGACTCTACCTAATCTGTGTTCCTATCGTAAGAGTCGAACGGTGGGCGTGTAAATCTGCTTGGCATTGGGGCCCGTTCAATGTCATCTAAGAACAACGACCAAGCAGCTCTGCGGCACAGCTCATAGCATCCATGGTGGCATTACGGGGTCATCGCTCTTCTGGGGAATCCGAACCCCGATCTGCATACTCCCGCGAATGTGAACTGTCCCGACATTGACGAGACTCCCATGAATGTGACTGGTCCCGGCATTGACGAGAACCAGACTGATTGGACCCCTCCCTATAACAATTTCCCCCACTCTCAGATCTTCCTTCTCGGTTGTCTCGGCCCCTTCTCCAGGGCCCACCTCTTGCTTCCAACTCTAAATCTCTTACCAATCTGCATAATCACTCAAGTTCCTCATCTCTCATTAAATTTCCCATGCCCTAAAGCACTTGATATTGTTTGATGGGTTTGGTACGACCCTTCTCTAAGGCCGGACCGTTCTTCCTCTTGTTCACGATGCCTATCTTCACGCTTTTTATGCCTCTGTTCTCGCTAGGTGGATCCTCGGGAGGATCCCATCGAACCACTTTCAGCGTAACTCCCTGAATGTCTTTCAGATATTTTCCCGAGCATAAATCTCAGTTGAACCACGACTTTATAGGAGATTCCCACAGATTACGCCAATTGTGCGCACCAAAAATGAGGTTAACGGGTTGGCCCTCACTTGGGCTCACAATCTATTTGTATTGTGGGCTTTGGATTTCCTACTTTGGGTAGTTCGTAATGCAGAGACCCAACAAAGCCACCTCTTCTTATAAACTCTCCTACTCTCCTTAATACCTCCCTTTTGTTGTTCTCTGGCTCCCCATTTTCTTAGCTTCCTCTCACCTGCCAAAAAGCCCCTTCTTCTCCTTTAACTTCTAATATTTATAGCCCAAAATCAGTGGAGGGGTTATGATTACTCTTGTGGTGAGTGGGAAAAGAGGTCCAATGTTATTATCCCTAAGTGGGTGTTTAGTTAGGAATGGGGTGCAATAAGAGTGGCATTGGAACTGGTTCCCACCTCAAGAGGGACGTTTGACTTTGCATGGAGAATCAAAGGAGCAGTTTCTGTTGTTAGAAGAGAATCCTACTTCTATATCTTTCACTTTGAATTTCTGGAAGACTTAATGCACATTTGCTCAGAAGGCCTGTGGGCAGTTGATGGAGCACTACTAGTTCTAGAATGATGGAGGCCAAATTTGGTGATTGGAAACCTACAACTGAATTTTATATCAATATGGGTTCAAATCCACGGTTTTCCTTTGGAGTACCAGTACCCAGAATTAGCTGAAAAAAATGGGTCAATTAATGGGAATAGTGGAGAGAGTAGATTGGGAAGACAAAATTCCAAGGAACATACAGTTTATGAGAGTGAATGTCAGAATTAATCCTTGGTTACTAGTGATAGCTGGTTTCATGCTCAGATTGGATGATGGTGCTAGAATTTGGATTCAATGTCGTTATGAAATGGTCCATAAGCTTTGTACTAGATGTGCCCTCATTGGTCATACACGTGGCCAATGCACCCATAACATGGAAGAAGTGGAACTAATGATATTCAGATAGAGGCAATGCATACTGGAGCTACACCAGGTGCAATTTAGATTTGATGCTTTCCAACCCTAATTCACAAATGAGCTCAGGGCCTATCACAATCGAAGAAGGAGATGGACCACATAGGTTCACTTTGGACATGTAGACCAAACACATCAACAGGTACCTTCTAATCCTTCTCAATCAAAACATCCTGACCCTAGTACTCCTAGCACATCACATTCACCATATGCAAGCACAATCCCAAACCCTATCCGACCAAATATCATCACAGCCTCACTGCATTCAGCAATACACTTCTAAACCTTAATCACAGTAGTATGAACCCATCTGAAACAATGCCCATTTTAAATAATACACTTGTTCCCCCTACCCCAGCAAACTCTTTAAACTTAGCGGACCCTAGAACAATCCCAAACTCAGATGACATAGAATCACACTCTTTGCATGATAACCCCACACCCCCATCCCCGGATTTTCTAGGTAACAGAAATCAAATTGCCTCTTTCTCTTCCAAGCCAACATGGCAACCACCTCAAGAGTCAAACCTTCAATGGACCTGGATTGAAGGTAATGGACCTTATATTACTAATGGACAGAGCACCAGGCCACACTTTGAAGCATCCGATACCAATAGTGATACCACAGCAATCATGTTCAATCTAGACAATTTGAATGAAGACAGACCTGAAGTCCAATGTTAAGGATGGGATAAGGGTTGCATACCTAAGTCCCCTGACTCCTACATAGAGTCGTTGGTACAAAGAGTTAATAGAGGGAGATTCAGATTTGAATTGGGAGACTCTAGTGATGGGCCTAGACTAATTAACCCCCAAGAAGAGCAAAATGGGTCTGTTCAACATAACTCATTAGAAAACCCTTTAGATCATACCTAACTGAACAGTGAAGGAGCAAGTGAAAGAAATTTGGACCCCTTTGAACTTCTGACCCTAAGACCTAGCCCTTTTTTATCTGATATAAACCTGCCTCCCTCAATTTTGACATCAAACTTCTGGTGTAATAAAGGTGGGGACATATTGGCTGGAGACACATCAAGACTAAGCTCAAGAAAAAGAATCAAGAAGGAAATAGGAAAATTTGGGAGAAGCATTAAACAGAAGCTACTATGTGGTTTTTTTGAAAGGGAAGGCAACCACCTCCAAGATGTTTCTATTGTTTCTGATCATAGGACATCTTCTGATGTTGAGAGAGTTGAAGGGCTTAGGGAAGCTGGCCTACAACAGCTTCCCCAGCAGCTATGAGGGTCTTAAGCTGGAATTGTAGAGGGCTAGGCACCCCCTCTGCAGCTCTGCAATGTCAAAAAAGGCCTAGGAGTATAAGCCTGATATTATGTTTTTAATGGAAACTAAGTTAGCAAAAGACAAAGGAGCTGCAATTTTGGAGAGATGTGGTTTTTGGCATGGCTAGGAGGTCCCTCAGGAAGGCATGAGTGGTGGTTTGCTGCTAGGATAAGTGGGGAGTCTAAGCTTAAGCATTTTTTACAGCTCAAAACATCTATAACATGTTGATCTCAAGGACAAGAAAGGTACCTCTTTATCCATTTCTTTTGTATATGGACATCCAAATCATGCTAAAAGAGATGAAGTGTGGACTGAATTAAGGAATATTAGTAATTTAGTTCACAAACACTGGGTATGTATAGGGGATTTCAACCAAATCTTATCTCAGGAAGATAAATTTGCTTTTAGTCACAAGAAAATAGAAGGTGTTGAGGTGTTTAGACAAACTCTGTTTAATTTGGGTCTTTGTGATCTCAAAGCAAAAGGGTAACACTTTTCCTAGATGAATGGTCATGGAGATGAATCATTTGTCATGGAAATGCTGGATAGAGCCTTTGCCATAGTAGATTGGATCAACTCAAATCCACACTATGATTTAAGGAACCTTCCTATCCTAAGATCTGATCATGGTCCCATTATCCTAGATTTGAGTTTCAACAACTCTTTAGGAAAAGACCTTTCAGATTTGAAAAAATTGTGGTTAACTCATGATGGCTGTAAAACTCTGATCCAAAATGCTTGGAGTTTTTACTAGCAAGGATCCAGAGCTTTTTAGCTTCAATAGAAGCTAAAGAATGTTAGGAAGGAGCTTTGTAGTTGGAATAAAAAAGTTTTTGGTAAGGTGGATAAGGAGATAAGAGAAAAACAGAAGACTCTGCAAGATTCACAAGACTCAATCAAGACTGTAAAGACATTAGAGTGGAGAAAAAGCTTAGGGAGGATATTAAAAATATGATGAAAATTGAAGAAATTATGTGAGCTCAAAAGGCTAGAAGTACTTGGATATTAAAAAAAAAAAAAAAGATCAAAGAAAGATTAAAAAAGAATAAAGAAATATTAAAGAAATAATGAAGAAATAATATTTAAATGAAATAGAAAAATAATAGAGAGTCTGTTGAAAAGTGTATTTAAAAAAGTAGGTAAGTAAAAGGTAAAAGATACTGTTCACTCTCCAAACAGTACAAAAATTTGAAAAAGCTGCTTGAGATGCTTAATGTTTTGTAAGTTCACTCTCTACAATACAGAGGATTTTGTGTTTAGCTCTCTTGTTAGGGATGCTCTAAAATTGCATTTTACGCGTAGTTTTTATCTTCCAAGTCGAATCCTATTGCTAGTCTTCCTCTAAAGGGAAAAGCACCCACTACCAGTGGCGACGCCACTCATTGTTCAGGGTGTTCCTAGGAACACCCTAACTTGAATTTTTTTTTTTTTTTTTTATGTATAAGAATTTAAATTTTTTTATTTGTTTATCCTTAAAAAAAATAAGAACACCCTCAAGCAATATCAGGAACACCCTCAAAATTTTTATGGCAAAAAAATTTTGAACTAAAATCTAATGCACAGTGGGGTGTGTGCTAGTGTGTACTAATGCACAGTGGGGTGTGTGCTAGACTGCTAGTAGTTAGTAAAAAAATTAATGAAGCAACTAAACATCAATAATTAATAATTTAATTAACTATTACATTATAAAAGACAAACAAATTAAATTATGTTAGGCTAAACAACAATTAATAATTAATGAAATAACAATACAACAAATTATAGTTTATAAAAGACAAATAAATTTATGAAACAACTAAACAACAATAATTAATAATTTTATTAATATTTCAAATGAACTTATAGTTTATTGTACAGTTACCTTTGTTCATTTCTTTTCTTTTTATTTTTTTTTCCTTTTGAGGTTTTTTGGTGTCTGAATGCAAATTTGTTTTAATTTTAAGAATATTTGTTTTTTTTAAGCGCAAACTTCATGCTAGCCAAATCTTGAATTTCGGCTGGTATTTACGAAAACCTCCCCAAACTAACTGAAATGACCCGAAATTTTTTCAAAGTGGAATAGAAACACCCTAGACAAAATTTCTGAAGTCGCCACTGCCCACTACTACTCTCTTTTGCTACACAACATCATGCGTCTTTCACGCAATCTACTGCTTCACAATTTCCTTAAACACTATTATCTCATAAGAGCATTTGTATTGGCGAGGCATATATAGTTAAAATGCTAAATTTAGTAACTAGATATAACAAAAGTGGCACAAAAGTTACCGCATTGGTGGAGTTATAGCTATATCATTTGGCTGTTGTGCTATAGTGCACAACCAGAGATCGCAGTGCGTGCACTGTAGTTAAGAAGGTAAAAAAAAAAAATTTATTAAAAGATATATTATTTTATTGTGTTAGTGATGGTGGTTATTGTTTATTATAGTAAATATATTACTTTATTGTGTTATTTATATTATATTATTTTATTGTATTGACTGCTAAAATAAAATCACTAATGTTATGTGTTTTCTAAAATGAGATAGTAAAATAGATAAAATAGTTTTTTATGATGTTAAATTACTAAATTTTTAGCTCCACTTATATTAAATTAGTGATATTACCATATTAGTCAATCTTATAGCTGACTTAATTAACATTTTCCATTTTTCTCCGTCCACACAATCTTCTTTAGATATTAGATTGCTAAAGATTAGAATCTTCCTCATTGCTGCCATTAAAAATAAAGATTTAAAAATTAAAAAAAAAAAAAAACATAATTTTGAATCCGTCAATGATGAAAATGGATTATTCCATCAACTTTTAAGAGTAATATATATAAATTCGATAAATAAAAAAAGGAATATTATATTACATTTCAATTGGTTCAATATCATTCTTTCCCCTCTTTCAAACACGTGAGGATATGTGTTTTTACCTTGGTGGTTCAGTGGTTGGTTATTTCTACATCTCTCTCTCTCTCTCTCTCTCTCTCTCTCTCCGCCATTTCTGTTTAATTCTTGTGAAATCTGAAGGCTCCATCGGCCAATTTTTCCCTTCCAAGCAAAATGGTAAAACACTCTTTTCTCTCTCTCTCTCTCTCTCTCTCTCTCTCTCTCTCTCTCATTTGGTCTTTCACTTGTGTAAATCTTTGATCTTTTTGAAGCTGCATTTATGTTAGTCAACAATGACAATCTTTATTTGTCTTTTCCTTTAGAAAGTAAAGGCAAATATAAAACTCTCTAAGCTTTGAGTTTCAAAGTGCATCATTGATGGTGTTCTTTACATCTTGTAGATGTTGACTAGCTGTCTTCATCTATTGGTCAGATTATTACTTTTCTGGGTTTTTCAGCTTCTGGGTTTTTTTTTTTTTTTTTAGACCGGTTGATTGTTTCTTGGATGACCCAGTTTTGTGCTTCATGTTTAATTTTCATATGAGTCTTTATTTGGTCTTGAAGTAAGGCCAGGACCATAGGATCTTATCAGTTATCAACTGGGAAATGAGAACTGTATCTGTATATGTGTCATTGTTCTTGAATTCTTGTGATGATAATAAGTGAAAATAAGCACAAAGATTTGATGTAGATATAATAGATATGTAAATAGGCACTTGCAATTTAAGCTGCCATTGAAGTTCATGTTCTTCACTTATAAAGGTGTCTCTTTGCTCTGTCTATGAGCTTTGGTCATTTGATTTCTTTAATAGATTTGGGGCGTATTGCTTGTCCTGTGGATAGCAATAAAACTCAGGGACAGTTCCTTAGGTTAGGTTTCCCAATTGAATGTATTGAGCAATGCAGCAAAAACAGTATAATCTTTTACAAGGAAAATTCAATAAATTCAACCATGTAATTCATTGGTCAAAAACAACCGCATAGTTGGATTTAATTGGGGAACCTAAGGTACAACGCCTAAAGACTTGTACCTTAGTTTTACCGTGTTTTATATGATGTTGAGTTGCCTAAATTTGAGATTCAGCACCATAGAACAGTGATGATTTTGGTTCAACTGTTGAAGCATCTAATTGTTATTTATGATGCCCTCTAAGGTAAGTGGTTATGAAAGTTTTAAGGGGAGCTGTTAAGCCTGTAAAGGGTGATAATAACAGAAGGATGATGATTGGAAAAGACGATGTAGTATCTTCTTTAAAGAATATCTACTATACAGATTGAGGAACATTTAGGTTTTAATTATGTTAATAGGGTAAATGTTTCTTCGAAGTTGGTGTTTTGAGGGCTGCGTACGGAATATGTTGGATCTGAAGTTGATGTTTCTTCGAGCCTTATATGAATGGATGGTTGCACCCAGTTTTTTTTTTCCCCTAATCTTTTTGGATTTGGTTGATCATTGCAATTTTAGAATTTAGTTATGGATGTACCTATAGTATACTCCCTGTTGTTTTCCAGCAGTGGAAGCTAAAGTGTTTGTTTTGATGAAATGAATGACACTATTATGTTCCAACATAAAATTCTGTATCATCTTTTGGAAGACCTAATTCTAACTTTTAGTTTTTGAGTCATTTTTCAATCAGATGATCACTCGCTATTGGATTGCTTTCATTGTGGTGCTTTCACGTCTTCTTGGAGTTTTAGATGCCAGCGCAGGTGATGCCGATCCACGTTATAGGTAATTTTGCTTCCATTTTTTCCTAAAACTTGTTTGAAGGTATAATGGTGCTTGCTGAGCGCCAATGTAAGAGTTCCCCCCTTACATGCAACTGTGCCCTTGTTTTTGTGCATTTCGTCCATGCCTATGTCCTTAACCATGTTATTCTCTAGATTTAATCAGAATAACAGGCTTGATATTCTCACATGCTGTCATCAATCCTTCAGAACATCTGGCCTGACCCTTCTCCAACCAGATGACTCAAATTTTTAGGAAATTGCTAAAATCTCAAGTATTGGTTGGCTTTATTGCAATTAGGGTTTTTTTTTTTTTTGTTTTTGCTTCCTTGCATTTTCTTGTACTTGTTTTGCTAGTGCTATTTTCCATTTAGTAGTTTTTTATATATTCATGTTTCTTACTTATCAAAAATTGGTTGGCTTGATTGCCAACTAAATAGAGCATGGGGTGACCAAGCATCTTTTATGGAATAAATTTACTCTTGCATGTGACATTTTTTTTTTTTTTAATTAGAGGAGAAAATAATTATCAATCTTTATATTCCCTTTGATAAAAGACATTTATGAATCATTTCATGAAACCTTTATTTAGTGGTAGAAATGTTGCTTAACCCAAGAGTTTTGAACTGTAGCTCCTTTATTTAGATTTATGTATGGACAAAATATATAGCATTGGCTTCCAACATATAATTACATGTTTGCAATTGGGTTCAATTATAAACCAATCTGATACCTTAAAGTCGCAGCTGGACCTTTCACCTAAAGCATGGCCTTCACTAATTATACTAGGAAGCGTGAAACAAGTTCGTGACTGCAAGATTGACCAAAAAGCTAGGTCCTGTGTAAGGTATTTTTGTTTAATTATAAAAAAAAGAAAAATTGTTAAATGGATTGTCAATCAAACCATGTCTTTTGAGCCTTTATTTTTTAAGGTTTTATTTGCTCACCAGATTGAATAATTTTGTCATATGAACCACTTGGTAAAACAACAGGTGACTGGCCTCTAGTAATGGAAAGATGCAAGAAAACTATCCCAGACACTTAAATATTCCATTTTTGCTTAATTACAAAGATTAGCTTTTCCTCTATTACATGAAAGGTAGTGACATAAATCGAATTGTTAATCGCATTAAATGATCGACCTTATTGAGTGAAGAACAAAAAGATGCATTGGGATTTGATCAAAGTGTATCCACTTCTTTCTTTCTTTCTTTTTTTTGGGGGGGAGGGGGGGGGGGGTGGGTGGAGAGGATGTAATATGCATCCATGATTACTAATCTTGCAACTGGTTTCAAGTTTCAATTATACTTATTTGAAGAATATTTTTTCTGTTGATAATTTACTTATTTGAAGAATCAAATAAGTAACATTATTACTTGTCAAAAAAAAAAAAAAAAAAAAAACTTATTTGAAGAATCATGCAAACCATTTACTGAGGCTAAACAAACTTTAAGTGGAGTGACGCATTTACTTTTTAGTTTTAACTGTCTTATTATAGGCATCCACGATTGCTAATCTTGCAACTGGTTTCAAGTTTCAATTATAATTATATTTGAAGAATCATGCAAACCATTTACTGAGGCTAAGCAAGTTTTAAGTGGCATGATGCATTTACTTTTTAGATTTAAATGTCTTATTAAAATGTCAAGTTAGTGGTTGCTTTTATGAAAATATGTATATTCAGCTTCAATCTATATCTAACTAATAACTGGCTTATTCGTCATTGCAAGACAGGTGGGGGGGGGGGGGGGGTGGGGGGTGATTGGCTAGAGCCAACTCAAACAATTTCAATGGTTACTTGTGCATGGGTGCATTTTAGTTTGTGCAGATACAATTAGGAAAAGCTAGTTTGTTCAGATGATGTGTCCTCTGCCTTTTGTGTTTCAATATCTATCATAGGAACACAAAATTCTTTCATCATATGGCTCTCATAGAAGATGCAATACTATCGATAGGCTCATGGTGGATGGAGAGTTATCCACGGATCAGGGGAGCATTGAGCGGTGTATTTCTCAGTTTTATAGGCAGTTATACTCGGAGAATGAGGTTCACCGACCTCTTTTGGATGAGGTTGCTTTTTCTAGTATTTCTGAGGAAGATGTCACTTGGTTGGACAGACCTTTTGATGAGGATGAAGTTTTTGGAGTGGTCCATGACTTCAAAGGTGACAAAGCGCCAGGCCTTGATGGTTTTACAATGGCTTTTTTTCAATCATGTTGGAGCATAGTGAAAGCTGATATTATGAAGGTGTTTCGTGTTTTTCATGCCCACGCTGTGTTTGAAAAGAGCCTGAATGCTACTTTTCTTGCTCTCATTCCGAAGAAATTTGATGCTGTGGATGTTCAAGACTATCGGCCTATTAGTTTGGTGGGTGGGTTGTACAAGATTATTGCTAAGGTGTTAGCCAATCGAATGCGAAGGGTGGTTTACGGTCTTATTTCAGAATCTCAGAATGCCTTTGTGAAAGGTCGTCAGATTTTAGATTCTGTTCTTATTGCTTCTGAGTGTTTAGACAGTCGTTTGAAGGCTGGGATTCCGGGGGTGTTGTGCAAGCTGGACATCGAGAAAGCGTACGACTGTTTGAATTGGGAGTTTCTCATGTTTTTGCTACAGCAGTGTGGATTTTCCGAAAAGTGGAGAAGGTGGATCAGGTGTTGTATCTCAACTGTTAAATTCTCCATTTTGATCAATGGCTGCCCTTCTGACTTTTTTGGAAGTTCTAGAGGACTTCGGCAAGGTGATCCTTATCCCCGTTTCTTTTTGATATTGTCATGGAGGCCTTGAGTCGTATGTTGGATGCGGCTACTGCAGCTGGTCAGTTTTCAGGTTTCACAGTTGGGAATGCAGCCGGTTCCTTGGTGACGGTGTCTCATTTATTGTTTGCGGATGATACTCTTGTGTTCTGTGACGCCGACAGCACTCATATTACTGCTTTGCGTGGGATTCTCTCTAGATTCGAGGAGATGTCAGGGCTAAGGATTAATTTAGGAAAGTCTGAATTGGTTCCAGTTGGGGATGTGCCTAATATTCACGAGTTAGTTGAGATTTTGGGCTGTAGGGAGTCTGCTCTTCCGCTGAATTATTTAGGTCTTCCGTTGGGTGCTCCTTTTAAAGATAAGACTATTTGGAATCCTATTTTGGAGAAGATGGAGCGTAGGTTAGCTGGTTGGAAAATGTTGTATTTATCCAAGGGGGGTAAAACTATCCTTATTAAGAGTACGCTCTCTAGCTTACCCACGTATTTCCTTTCTCTTCTCCCTATTCCAGTTAAGGTGGCAATGAGGATGGAGAAATTACAAAGAGATTTTCTCTGGACTGGTATTGGGGATGACCGTAAAATTCATTTAGTGAATTGGTCTAAGGTTTGTAAGCCTGTGAAGAATGGAGGGTTAGGCATTCGGTGTTTGAGAAGGTTTAATTTTGCCCTTTTAGCCAAATGGTTGTGGCGTTATGGTTTGGAGAATGATGCTCTTTGAAGAAGGGTCATTGGGGCGAAGTATGGGAATGAGTGGGGTGGTTGGTGCTCAAAGTCTGTGTCGGGGGCATATGGTTTATGTTTGTGGAAGTTTATTAGAAGTGGTTGGTTGAATTTTTCCAAGTTCCTTCGATATGATGTGGGTGATGGAACTCGTGTGAAGTTCTGGGGTGATGTGTGGTGTGGGGATCGTCCTTTTAAGGAGGAGTTTCCAGATTTATATAATATTAGTAGGACAAGGGAGGCTTCGGTCTCTGAGGTTATGTGTTTCACTAATGGGAGAGTTTCTTGGGACGTTCAATTTCGTCGGTTAGTGAACGATCAAGAGTCTCTCTCTTTGGATTCCTTTATGGCCTTAATTTATTCCTCAAAGGTGCGGGGTGTTGGTGCTGACAGCCTTTGCTGGAAGCCAGCCTGTGGTCGAGGTTTCAAGGTGAATGGGTATTATCAGTCTCTATCCCTTTCTGCTGTCATTCCCTTCCCTTGGAAAATGGTGTGGCAATCGAAGGTTCCTCCTCGGGTAGCTTTTTTCACTTGGATTGCGGCTTTAGGCAAGATTTTAACTATAGATAATCTTTGGAAGAGGCATTTTGTTGTTCTTGAGTGGTGTTTTATGTGCAAAGAGTGTGGGGAATCTGTAGATCATCTTCTCCTTCACTGTCCTTTTGCTTATGAGATGTGGAGTATGATCTTTTGCTTGTTTGGTATTTGCTGGGTGATGCCGCTAAGGGTAGTGGATTTGTTGGATTGTTGGTCTTGCAACTTCAGGCGTCATCATAATCTAGCCATTTGGAGGATGGTACTGCATTGTTTGATGTGGTGTATCTGGCGGAAACGGAATTCGAGAAGCTTTGAGGATCGCGAGCGGTCCATTCTTGAGTTTAAGTCTTTTTTCTTTTTTACTCTTCTCGAATGGTGTTTGGTTTTATCTTCTTTTTCTTTTATTTCCCTTCCAGGGTTGCTTGATCATTGTTCGTTGGTTTCTTGATGTTTTTTGCCTTTTTCGTACATTTCCTATGTACGGGGCTGTCTTCTTTCAATAAAATTTTTTATGTTACTTATCAAAAAAAAAAAAAAATCTATCAATTTTTAAGTGATTTGCTTTTAGACATAGAACACTCAAGGAATATACACTATCTCTGTAGTTTCTGATAATTTAAGAAAAAATAATAATAAGAGGAATAGGAGAATGAATTTTGTCTGTACTGACTAGAAACATATAAATCTGGTCCCCTGATTGCTTCCCCTGTTCGCTTTCCGGCTATTTCCAATCCTTGATGAATAGTTTAGCTTTAGTACTTGGGTATAGATATGAATGTTCATTGCCTCCAAACTGGTTCTAATTCTCTAAAATCCTTGAAAATGTTGGCAAACTATTTCCTGTGCTTTCTTTGAAGAATTTATGGGTTTCTTGTTCAAAGCATTTGTAGTGGAAGGTGGGACAATTGATTTCTCTTTAATGCTGTGGACATCTTATTTTCTTTATTTGTTCCACTCTTTCTTGTTTTGTTTTCCAATCCTCATTTGAAGATGGAGTTTGCCGTTCTCTTTGAGGACAAATGAAATCTTCTGAAGTGACTTGAATCATGTAACTTACAAAAATTATGTGCTAGTAATAAGTTGTATGGTTCTCTTGGAAGACTGCCAAGTTGCCAGTTAGGTACTTAGATTTCGTACGACAGTTTAGAACTGTTCATTGGACTGGATGAAGAGAATATGAAGAAAGAGTGAGTACTCTATTGATGTTTGAAGAAAGAAACAGATGCTGCCAGTAAAATTATGGAATCTGTTTTCTTGAAGAATGACCCTTCTTTGCCTTGTATCCATTAGTCTACACCACCAACCTCAACCTCAACTACGAAGTTGACCCTTCTATGTGAGTTCGTCAAGCAGCGAAATAACCGCATATTGGAGTCCCCTTCCTGCAGCCATTGCGCCCTAGACTTCTATCACCAATAACCGCATATTGGAGTCCCCTTCCTGCAGCCATTGCCACCCCTTGCTAGTTTAGATTTTGAATCCTGCATGTTTATTCTGTTCTCCATTGATAGCATTTCACTCATTTCCTTCCTATCCAGTGGTCTTAGTTCTTCCAAAAATTTCTTCTTTTCCACATTTTCAAGGGCTTCTCCATTCCACACTTGAAGATCATCCTTAAAAGCCCATAAATTTTTACTTAGTACAAAACTAGGTAAGCTTGAAAACTGTAACACTCCCACTATGTTCGAACGGAATCTAAAAATAAAAATCTTTGAAAACCATCACTAAATGTTCTTTCCACTCAATTGAGATCAAGAATCTATCAGTACGTTATGGGACCAACTATGTATGCCTCCTTTTAAAGATAAATCCACTATATTCATCTCACCAATAAAACCTGAAAATTCCAGCATAGCAGTTGTACATCTATCTGCTTCATTCCTCTCACTAGGAAATTGTAAAATGTGAAAATCTCCAGCTAAGCAACAAGGGGCACCAACATTATATGCTACCTCTTTCAGCTTGAACTAAGATTGCCTCCTCTCCCTATTATTGTTGGGACCCTATTCTCTTTTTTTGTTTGTGTTTGTGTTTTTTATTTTTATTTTTTTAAGTATCATTAAGACCATGAACTCCAGTAGACAACCAATCAAAGCCATCTTTTACATTATAAAAGAGACAAAAGATAGAATAAGGTCCCTGCCGGGAGCCTTGTTTCCCAAAACTCGTCTTTCCCATAACACAAGGATCCCTCCTGCAGTTCCATTGTCCCCCAGTTCCTCCCACTCTACAAAAGGGCCTCCCTAAATTCTCCTCACCAAACCATCTGACACACTATCAAACATGGTTTTCAACAAGCAAATGATGTCACCCTTCCAATCTCGCAAACAGTTTATCTCTTTTGAGAGTTATTCAACCCCTAACATTCTAACTGGTGATCTTCATCTTCATTAATGAAACTGTATTAGCCCTGCTCACCTTTTGCTTTCTGATATCTTGCTGGTTCCACTCCTAGCATCGTAGTATACTGATGATAATAGGATCCTAAGCTCCCTTGAGCCTTTTGTGGAAGAATCTGAGATTTTTCACCTTTCCTTTTTTTTTTTTTTTTTTTGATAGGTCACGAAAAATTTTATTTAGAAAAAAGAGCCAACCCAAGTGCATTGGGGATGTATTGTGGGGGCAAAAATCAAGAACCAAATTACTTTGATCAAGTAAAATAGGAAGAGAAAAACAAGAAAAAAACGACGGAGTCATACTTCATATGAGTAGAGTATGAAAGAAAAAAAACTTAATCTCTAACAAGGACCGTTCGCATCCCTTGAAGAATCTAGCATTTCTTCCACTCCAAATACACCACATCAAGCAATGTGGTACAAGTCTCCAAAAATCTTTATTGCGATGCCGCCCAAATTTACCTTGCCTAGACTTAAACAGCTGAATTACCTTATGTGGCATAACCCAATGAAGTCTAAACAAACAAAACACCAAAGACCACAACTCAAAAGCTATAGGGCAATGAAGCAGAAGATTATCCAATGACTAGCCACACCTCTTACACGTGTAACACCAATTGAGAACAATAATACGCCTTTTGCAAAGGTTATCAGTAGTAAGAATCTTACCTAGAGAAGCTAACCATGAAAAGAAAGCCAACCTTGGGAGAACCTTTGATTGCTACACCAACCTTCAAGGAAAAGAAAGAGTGTGAGGGTAGAAAAAAAGATAAAAACCTCCAATCTCAAAACCTCCACTCCTTGTTTGCTTCTAACAAACTTTATCAGGACCAACCCCCTGCACTTTTGAAGAATAAACAATGTCCATAAATTGATCAAAAGATTCTTCCTCCCAATCTTGCGATGGACAATGAAAATGAAAATGAAAATGAAAATTCCAATGAATCCTTCCACTAGCCCAACACATAATCTCGGCCACTGAAGAGTCATTTGTCCTACTAAGACAGTAAAGTTTTGGAAAAGTCTCTTTGAGAGTACAATCCCCACACTATACATGCTTTCAAAACTTCACTTTGTTACCATCACCCACATCTTACTGTAGGAGTTTAGAGAAGTTCAACTGGCCACTTCTAATAAACCTCTAGAGGTTAACACCATATGCACTTGTCACTTTTTTTGTGCACTAACCACCCCAAACATTCTCGTATTTCGCCTCTATAACTCTCCTCCATAACGCATTTGTCTCTAAACCATACCTCCACAACTATTGGCCCAACTAGGTAGAGTTAAAACTTCTCAATCGTCTTCTAACTAACCCCCCAACGTGTTTTGGCTTACAAACATCACCAAATGTAATTTAGAACCACCACTAATACCACTCCAAAGAAAATCTCTCCGTAATTTCTCAATGTGATTAGCAACCTTTCTAGGTATAGGAAGAATGGAAATGAAATAAGTAGGTAAGGAGGAGAGGGTACTTTTAATAAGAGTTACCTTACCCCCCTTAGATAAAGAAAGTCTCTTCCATCCTGATAGTCTTCACTCCATCTTCTCTAATATAGGATTTCAGATTGACAACTCCTTAAATTTAATGCCCAAAGGAAGTCCCAAATATTTCAAAGGAAGGGAAGAATGCTTACAACCCAACAGCCCCACCAACACATCCAAATTGTGTACCTCCCCAACTGGTACCAACTCTAATTTCCCCAAATTAATTCTTAAACCTGTCTGTAATTCCCTTTTGGCTCTCTAGCTATCCATCAATTGGCACCCCAAGATACTCACTGAACGATCAGTTTTTCTTGATACCCATTCCGAAACCTCTAATTTGCCAGGACCTCCCATGCCCTACAAGTAGCACCCTACATCAGTAATTGGGTCCAAACACGGTAACCATTCACACATGCAAGGATTAACTGCAGAAAATTCTGACTGAAGCAACATCCCTCATATATTACCACCAGATTTCTTCCTTGACTCAACATTTATCTAGAAAGCATTAATTGCAATCCTCAATGAGAAATGTCAATTTTTTTTTTCTTTTAATCACATGTGCACACAGTGGGTTTGGAATCCATAAGCTCACCCTGGCCATTTTTATTGGCCAGAAACATCAACTTCTATGTGATATTAAGAATGGTTTTTTTAACCAAATTTTTTTTCAAATTCTGATTGCAAGGTGCTAATACCATTTTAGGATTCTGGAACAATGCAAACTGGAATGTGTTTACAGTGTGCTACAGTTTTATAGAAAAAACAATTTCATACATTTTTTTATGACTGTCTAAGTTTGATATACTTGTGAGTCAGCATTCAGACACAAGGTCAGATCAGTTTAGGGAAAATGGCTGTGCAGATTTAGCAAAGTTCTTTTCCTCCCCACGCTTGAGCATGGCATCAAACTGATAGATGGTGTTCCTTGCATATCATGAGCGTCTGAGCTTTTCATTAACAATTGCTGTTCTTCATGACAATTTATTTGTTTTTTGTTTTTTGTTTTTTGTTTTTGTTTTGTTTTGGTTTTTTTTTTTTTTTTTCCTATCATTAAGACTAATTACTGTTTCTGTCCATTTTTCTATCTATGCTTTATAGAACTCTTTTGTTAACTCTCTCCTTGTTTTTAAAAACATAAAACTTTTCTTTAAGTTTGTTAGAATTGTGGTTAAATGATTAAATTTACACTTATAAAAAAATGATTAAATATATCATTTTCTAATAGCTTAAACTTTTAGGACAATTGGTAATTTAACATGGTATCAGAGCAGGAGGTCCTGAATACAATTATTAAGTATTTGGGATATGGTAAATTTAATCATTTAACATCATTCTTCTAACAAAGTGCAATGTATCCAAACCATTTGTTACCTGTTGAGCAGAAGCCTGCTAGATGGTAATTGATGTCCTAGTTATTTTTAGCAGATTTCCTTCTTGTCTTGCATTACTGTTCCAATGGCCATGTGTTGTAAATAGCTTCTTTTAATAATCTTTCATATTGAGAGCCAGTTCACATATTTCAAAACAATCTACTAGCCTTTATTTCTGGATTATTTCAAATGTCTATTATTGTTAATACTTAATACTACTTCTGATCAGCAATATAAATGAGGTGCTGAAGCATTGAAGTGTTTCTATGGTTTATTTTCTTCCACTCTTTAGATGTTTATAATTTTTCATTGCTCTACAGTTAAGTTGTACAACTGCCTTCAGTATGAGTTATTATAAAGATAACTGGCTCTTTACATTATGATTGTTTTATTATAGACAAATTTTCCCTTTTCTACCTATACAACTGATATATAATTTTTTTTTTTTTTTTTAATTTGATATTTAGAGCTTGTGTGAACAAATGTGAAGAAACTGGATGTATTGGGCAAAGATGCTTTCCACAATGCAAGTTCTCTTCAGAAGGTGTCTCCATTGGGGGTCCATGGTACATGCAAGAACCCTTGTACTTGAGGTGGAAACAATGGGATTGCCAGAGTGATTGCCGGTACTATTGTATGCTTGACAGAGAGAAAGAACGAGAAGCATCTGGTAATGGCCCTGTCAAGTATCATGGTAAATGGCCATTCAAGCGTGTATATGGGATTCAGGTTTGCTTTCAGAGTACTTATTTAATTAAAATATCTTCTATGGGTTTGGTTTTAGACGCTAGTTGTATGTTGACATGTTACACAATCAATTAGGAGCCTCTTTCTGTAGCTTTCTCTGCACTCAACCTTGCAATGCATTTTCATGGCTGGCTATCCTTTTTCATCCTTCTGTACTATAAGTTGCCTCTGAAACAAGATAAGAAGACATACTATGAATACACCAGTTTGTGGCATATCTATGGGCTTTTGTCGCTGAACTCCTGGTTTTGGAGTGCTGTTTTCCATAGTCAGTAAGCACTTTCAGTCTTCATTTTCTTTTCTCCCTTCTTTTTGTTTATTTTTTATATATTCCTAAAATGAATACATTCCTACGTGTGTTTAGCTTTCCTGTTCAATCACACTGGGAAGGATTTTCTGGCTTAGCCACCCTAGAAGTAGGATGATGAGTTCCTAGCTACCTGGATAATCTGTCTGAATATTTTTACTTTATTGAGGCTCTCAGTAGTCGATGTAGAAATAAAACTTGGTTGAGTTGGGATGACCACCATAACTGTTATAACATCAAAGTGACATGTATTAAAGACATCACTGTCAGTGCTGCATAAATCTGATGTGCCTACCTTGTCAAAGCTTCATGAATAGGTCCAATAGGACTGTAGGAGTTCGCTCAATAAATTGCCATATATTCATGATGGTAATGCAAGAAGGATGGATGCAGTATATAATATTGTCAGGGTAATAACTTATATATGGGGTTTTTTTTTTTTTCAAGTGACATTTATAACTTGCTGTTAGATTTTCCAAAAGAAAATTGAGCAAATATCATTGAGAGGGTTTGTAACTTTGTATCAAATGTTTGATCACTCATAAGAGAAGAGGAACATATAAGAAACTTAACTAATTCCCCTATTCACCTACCATAGACAAAATGGCAGCCAGGCTTTACATCAACAACATGCAGTGGTGTAGGTTTTCGGGTTTTCTGCTTTGCTTTCTCTCATTTTCTCTTTCCATATAATCAATGATTATTATTAAGGTTTTCTGTTTAACTGCAGGGATGTGGATTTGACAGAAAAACTGGACTACTCATCTGCAGTGGCATTACTTGGGTACTCCCTCATTCTGGCCATCCTAAGAAGTTTCAATGTGAGGAATGAAGCTGCCAGAGTCATGGTTACTGCTCCACTGCTTGCTTTTGTGACCACCCACATATTGTACCTCAACTTTTATACCCTAGACTATGGTATCATCACTATCTTTTACATGCCCATCTTCTCGGCATTAAAGTTAAATTTTAACATACTATATTTTTTGTATAATTTTATCTTCATACAATTTTATCTTCCTGAAAGATATTTGTTTACCTTGAGATATCAATATATAATTGCTCATCACTTGTAGTTTTTCTCAACAACTGATTTGGCACATCCTTAGCTATTTAACTAGGCTTCAGTCTGATGGTGAGTTTATAGTGATAATGACATATTCCTACCGGGTTTTAGCTACTGTTGTCCCTTTGCAAGGGCAAAGGGTGCTTCTAGTACCTCCTTTGTAGTAATCAAATTTATATCTCACATGGTGTGGGGAAAGAGGGAGAGAGAGAGAGCGTATGAATGAAGCGCACTTTAACATTCATTTTCTGTTTTTATTTTTATTTTTCCGTGACATATAGTTGACTTTTATTGTGACCTTGACACTTTTATTCAACACTTGGCAGGGTGGAACATGAAAGTGTGTGTTGTCATGGTCGTGGCCCAGCTTCTCCTTTGGGCAATTTGGGCTGGTGTCACCCACCATCCTTCTCGCTGGAAGCTGTGGGTGGTGGTTGTAGCTGGTGGCCTTGCAATGCTCCTAGAAATATATGATTTCCCTCCATATCAGGGGTTTCTGGATGCTCACACTCTTTGGCATGCTACTACTATCCCCCTAACCTATATTTGGTGGAGTTTTATCCGAGATGATGCTGAGTTTTTGTCCTCTAACGTGCTGAAGAAAACAAAATAGTTTGTTGCAGACATGTAAGTATGAACTCAAGGCTTTGACCACGCTGAGTCTTGTCTATGTTGAATTTTTTTTTTTTTTGGTTAGAACAGGAGGATGCTTTAGCTTGAAATCCTACTGGGGTTAAAAATCGTTTTGTTTTGTTTTTGTTTTTTTTTTTTTTGGGACTGGACTGCTGTGTGACTGCTGTGTAATGGAACACAAAGTTGAGCAAGGTGGTGATTCAATTCTTTATTAGACGCTGCTGCAACTCCTGGATTGTGTATTCAGATGAAAGTATTGTATGAGATCTCAATAGTGTCAGATATCATCATCTTGATTGATCTCTAGTTAGACCTAGGGATGGGGGATTGCATGTGTCCATGCCTGGTCAGGTGCTCAAAGTCCTCATCCCCATAAGCAGATTTGGGGGTTTTCTTTTAGAGTTTTGTGATTTGTGGGATTTTCCTTCTGCTAAATTGAAGTGAATTTCAGCACGTAAAACATTTTTGATATGGTTTGGAATTTTTTTTTTCTCTACTATATTCAAAGATAAAGATTTAAATTGCCAGGCAATTTTATTAAGCTGAACTGCTCTTTCATGTGGAGTAAGACAACCCCATTACAGAAAAAACTGATTGTAAAACAATTTAGTTTTTAGAGTACAAGTAATGGTGAATTAATTTCAAGAAAGGAAGAGAAGAATAAAATAAACTTTCAACACACAATCCTTAGAAATTAATTTCAAGAAAGCGAAGCTTTGAAGGATGTGGTGATGTAGATGACAACTGTGGCCATTGGTAAGTCTCAGTTCTTCTAGCTGTAGCAAATAGCAATGCCTGTTTGGACCATTCTATGATATGTGATACATTGGTGTTTTTTTTTTTTTTTTTTGAACAGTGGATATACGTCTCTTTAAAACCTCAGTTTTCTGAATATAACTATAATTTTGTCAATTTTCAATGAAATAAACAAATAACTTTAGTAAAAAGCTAATCTAAATACATAAATATGCCAAAATCTTAAATCTATATATAAAAAGCACCAATGGGCAAATAGTGATTCTTTGGTTTGTTCAATTGGCATTGTAGCTACAATATATATATATTTTTTAATATTTATATCAACTGGTTATATATTGGTATTATACTAATAGAATAAATTTCACAATATTTTCACAATATTTTTGCAATTAAGTGCCAATACACAAACAGTGATTCTTTGGTTGAAAAAGTCTCTTAACCCTAACTATTTAAATAATACAAGTACTATTATTAGGTATTTAAATTTCTTTTAAATTGAACACTGTAGTTTTATACTCACATCATACGCTTAAATCTCACTCCTCAACAAAAAAGGGGGAAAAAAAAATATAAGTTTTTTCCTATCATATCCATAAACCATATATAATAGTGACAACGTTTGCGGGAAGCTTTACCGGCCTCTAGATAACAATGTTATATGGAGTAGGTTCAAACTCCTTAACAGATTTCTCCGATAAAAAAGTGATAGGAACAATGACGGTGACAGTTCTTATGGGTGCTTTATCGTCGATTCGGACTATACACAATAAAGGCCCTAGATGCACACCAATGCTATCCAGTGACCTATTTATTGTGGGCTTGATCTTGATTGGGGTAGATCCTTCAGCAGCCAGAGCGTTCTATGGAGTCGTCTGGATTTTGTTTTCTTAAGGGCCCTATGTATGTGTCTGGATTCTCACCCTCCTAAAAAAATGCGTTGATGAGTGTAACGAGAGTATTCACGAGAGTATTTATTAAACGCTTCAAAGGTAATCAATATTTATTTAACGCAGCATCAGCGTATTTTATTTATAATTTTTAAATTTGATTTATATATTGATAAGTGCAAAATGAAAGCTTTACCCCCACGACAACCCGTCAGCTTTAGCCCCTTCACTTGGAAGCTACTGGGGTCCAACAGCCGAAGCTGACGGCGTGACATTGGTGATGGCACAAAATTGAAGGGAGAAAAGTTGAAGGGTGAAACCGACGAGGCTAGCGTGATTTGCCCCGTCAGCCTGTACGGAAAAAGGTACCTTGCACTCCACGCAAATGAAGAGTGGTTCCGATCAGAGACAGGGTCCTGTAAGGCAAACGCAACAAGGAGTGACTCCGATCAAAGATAGGGTCTCGTAAGGAACACGCAAAAAGGAGTTGATCCGGTAAGGGGCTATCTTCTTTTACATGGCATGAGCATCGACTGGAGATGGCTATAAATACCCCCCAAGCTCCCACGAGTAGAGGTATGCATTACTCTCCCAATTCTAGCACTCCAGAGTTGTGTATATCCGCTAACTTAACCTTCGGAGGATTCTTGGCCAGTACCACACCGGTACTCCTCTTAAGGTCTTCGATTTTTGTATTGTGCAGGTTGATCATCGGCACACGCGGCCACCGTGTAACTAACTGACGATTTTTGGCATCATCAATTGGCGCCGTTTGTGGGAAAAGTTCACAAGGTGAAACCGCGCCTCGTGCTCTCTAGACAAAAAGTTGCATGGTATTCATGCGTTCGATGGCAACCACCGCGAACAATCTGGGTGATGAGCCACACACCACGGTGCTCGAGAGACAAGTTCAGACTTTAGTAGCGGCAGTGGAGCGTCTCACAAAGTGAAACCACGACTTGGAAGAACGGCTGCCCCGGAAGGGTGCAACACCCAACACCCAAGAAGGAGATCAGGAGTCTAGCAGCGCCGAGGAGTGGAGTTTCGGAGGTCTTGAAGGGAGTAACGCCCCTAGCCGACCTGAAAGACAGGACACGGGCCGCCCGTCAACCACGGAATATGTCCCGTCTCATATAGCTGCAAAAATGCAGATGATGAGGGAACGTATGGATTTCATGTTGAATGCCTTCAAGGGGCGCGTATCCAACGACCTCGATGACCTTGTCCATCGAACGGACTCTCCTTTCACCACATCCGTTACCTCATTTCCCTTTCCTCCAAAGTTTCGCATGCCTCAGGTGGAAAGCTACGATGGGTTTATGGACCCCTTGGATCATTTGGAATCCTTCAAGATGTTGATGCACTTACAGAGAGTGACAGACGAGATCATGTGTCGGGCATTCCTAACGACTCTGAGGGGGTCCGCGAGAGTTTGGTTTAGCAGGCTGACGCTTGGCTCCATCAGTACCTTCAAGGAGCTTAGCGCTCAATTCGCCTCGCACTTCATCAGAGGACACAGGTACAAGAAATCCACTGCATGCCTAATGAATATCCGGCAACGGGAGGACGAGACACTGAGATCCTACATAGCCCATTTTAACAAAGAGGCACTTTCGATTGATGAAGCAGATGATAAAATACTCGTCGCCGCATTCATGAACGGGCTACAGAAGGGTAAATTTTTATTTTCTCTATATAAAAATGACCCAAAGACAATGTCGGACGTGTTGTACAGTGCTACGAAATACATGAATGCAGAAGACGCGCTACTTGCCCGGGAAGAGAAGCCTTTCCGAAAGAGGGAAAGACAAGAAGACGTGCGACAGGACATGGCCCGGAAGATAGCCCGGACAGGAGAGGGGCGAGACAACAAATGCCCAAAACCCCTAGCCGGAAAGTTCACAAGCTTCACCTTGCTGACGGCCCCGATCGACCAAGTCCTGATGCAGATTAAAGACGAAGGGGCCTTAACGTTCCCAGGAAAGCTGAAGGGGGACCCCAACAGACGACCTAGGGACAAATACTGACGTTTCCATTGGGACCACGGCCACGACACAGCCGATTGTTATGACTTAAAACAACAAATTGAAGCCTTGATCAGACAAGGAAAGTTGCAGAAGTTCGTCAGCCGAGAAAGAGCAGACACACATCACTAGGAACAGCCCCCCCGACGAGACAACGAGCGCTCTAGACCACCCTTGGGGGACATAAGGATGATTATTGGGGGCACGACGACCGCTAGCTCATCCAAGAGAGCCCGGAAATCTTACCTTAGGGTGGTTCAAAAGGTCCAGTTCACGGACGACGTCCCGAAGGCACCGTGGGCTGATAATCCCGCCATTGGCTTCACGGAAGGAGATGCCCGGCGTCTTCACCATCCATACGACGACGCATTTGTTGTCAGCATCCAGATAGGAGACTATAACACACATTGGGTCTTAATCAACAACGGAAGCTCCACGGACATTCTCTACTACTCGACATTCCAACAGATGCGAATTGACAAAGAGTGCCTGATCCCGACCAATGCTCCACTCGTCGGGTTCAGAGGGACGAAAATGTACCCCCTCGGCTCGATTACATTGCCTGTAACAATTGGGGACTACCCTCGGCAAACCACTAGGGACGTTACATTCCTCGTCATCAATTGTTCCTCTGCCTACAACGCAATCGTAGGGCGACCTACCCTCAATGCATGGAGGGCAGTGACTTCAACCTATCACCTAATGGTCAGGTTCCCCATCGAGCACGGAATAGGGGAGCTGCGGGGAGATCAGATGGCCGTGCGTGAGTGCTACGTCACGATGGTAGGGATGGATGACCACATGCAGACGATGAATATAGAACCATACCCGGGGTCAGAACCCGTAGAGGAGCTCGAGGAGATATCACTTGATGACTCCAGGTTGGACAGAACCACGAAGGTCGGCACTCTCGCCAGCCTGACGGCTCGCCAAGCGCTAATAGCCTTCCTCAGGGAGAATCAGGACGTGTTCGCCTGGAGTCATGAGGGCATGCCGAGAATCGACCCTTCAGTCATGGTACATAGGCTGAATGTATCACCTTCCTTCCCGCCTGTTCGGCAGAAGAAACGAGTGTTCGCCCTAGAACATGACTGAGCAATAGCGGAAGAGGTCCGCAAGTTGTTGGAAGCTGTAACACCCCAAATCCATATCAAGGATTTAGATGCATAACCTATCTTAGAAATAATCAACAATAATATAGTGGAACAGAGCGTAATTAATTATCCACAAATAACTTCTATCCAACATCAACTTTTCTATAAAATCTATAAAAACATGAAATCCTTCACAATAAAATCTCCAAATACAATCTCAAAATAGTTCCACAAATGGCAAACTCATTGTCCCTAAGAAATTACACTAAAATAGTTCACCAACTAACATAGCTCCAAAAGAAGTCGTCAATCTAAGGCTCCATTGATCTACCATCAAAAGACATTCCATTGCTCAAATCTGAAAGGGGTGGAAAAAGGAGGTGAGCTAGAGGCTCAATAAGAGACTACATAACATGAGGATGTCTTTCAAAACAAAACATTAGTATCATTGACAATATATAGTCTTCACGAAACATTTACAAATAGTTTAAACAGTAATAAAATATATTCTATAAAACTGTTAAAATAAAACATTTCACTATAATGCTGTAATCATTAAATAAAATAATAACCACTTAATATGCCAATATACACTAAATAAGTAGAAATAATTTATTATGAAAATAAACAATTTTCCACTTACAAAGATCAGTAGCAATAAAACAGTAGTTCAATATGGAAAATATTAGTCAAACACAGACAAAAGCTGCTAAACACTCGGTGGGTGATTCCCATGGGAACAATAACACTAACCTCAAAGAGGCAACACTAGCTCCAAAGAGCAACAATAACACTGCACCACACCACACTAACACTACTTCGGCCGAAGACCAACACTTAACCCTGTGTTGGCAAAGGTTGCAGACTGTCTAGTTGACCGTTTGACACATTCTTGACATATACAGTTTCATAACAATATACAATGAATAATAAAATTCGAGTATGTGCAAAGCACTAACAATGGTATAAGTTTTTTGGAACTTCACTTTTGCAATTATATATATAAATATATTTTTACCACAAATATATATATTTATATATTTATATATATACGTCCTGAGAGATGTCATGTGCTGAAGTCTACTTACCTTTATTTATTAAACCAAGCTTCAACTCAATTGTCTGAATCACTGTCAACTAAAACCTAAATAAGGATAAGACAACTCAATAAGAATGGATACACTAAGGCAGCAATGACAAAAATTATAAATTTCACTCTTAAAATTTGTATCTTACATTTTATTCTGAAACTACAGCTAACCTAGTACACAAATTGCTTTATCAAGTACTCCAAAAATCAATACTTAGTAAACAACTATAATGAGCCAAATATGCAGATCTCTATATTATTAAATTCTCCCAGTATGAGTTGGCTTCCAATCAATTTTTATGCTTATAGATCATATTATCCCGAATTTACATATATATATATATATATATATGGCATCCAATAAGGTTTCTTCCCGTAAGACATAGGAAGGATGCCATAAGTTTACAAAGTTATTTCTACCCCTAGGACCTAGTAACCCGTATCTTGCATTGACAAAATTCTAGAAACTTGAAACCATTATGTAGATTACAAATGCAATGAAGCTAGCACCACTACCAAATCTTGTGTAAAACCCAACAACAAAATCATCTAAAGGCTTAAATCAAGAGTTTGCATGGAAACGTTCATGCAAGAATAAAAATACTACCCTAGCTTTAGAGATTATCCCATAGATCATTGTGAGAGAGGCATACCTGAACACGGACGCAGCAATTTTTTTTTTTTTTTTTAAATCTCACAGTTTCTCTCTCTGTCTTTCTGCAAGAAGCCCTAACCTACTAGCACGTTAAAACTGTTTCACTTGGGCCGAAAATTTAAAACCCACTAAAATCTAAAATAAGCTTCCAAGACTTTCATTCCCACTAAAACTCATATTAAGGTTGTTTAAATAGGCTAAAACCCTAAAGAATTCCAATAACAATTAAACTCCTAGTCCAAGTAGGTTTTAGTCTCTTATCCTTTTCCTTAACTGATAAGGAGACTAAAGGTTAAATTTGAATAACCCACAAAAATAACTATTCACGTTACCCATTATTATTATTATTATTGTTATTATTATTATTATTATTTGTAGAAATCATAATATAAAATAATATCTCCTCCAAAATAAATTAAGCAATTCATCAAATCCACTCTAGAAGCAGTTAAATTAAATTTAAGTGAGACGGGTGTTACAGAAGCCGACTTCATCAAGGAAGTGTACTATCCCGATTGGCTGGCCAATGTCGTAATGGTCAAAAAAGCCAGCGGGAAATGGAGGATGTGTGTATCACCTTCCTTCCCGCCCGTTCGGTAGAAGAAACGAGTGTTCACCCCAGAACGTGATCGAGCAATAGCGGAAGAGGTCCACAAGTTGTTGGAAGCCAACTTCATCAGGGAAGTGTAGTATCCCGACTGGCTGGCCAATGTCGTAATGGTCAAAAAAGCCAGTGGGAAATGGAGGATGTGTGTAGACTTTACTGACCTAAATAAAGCGTGTCCTAAGGATAGCTATCCCCTCCCTCGGGTCGATACACTGGTGGACTCTACGGCCCGGCACCAGTTATTAAGCTTTATGGACGCCTTCTTAGGATATAATCAGATCCGGATGGATGAGGTGGATCAAGAAAAGACCTCATTTGTCACCAGTCAATGTCTTTTTTGCTACAAAGTGATGCCATTCGGACTGAAAAACACAGGTGCGACGTATTAGAGACTCATGAACAAGATGTTCACAAACCAGATAGGAAGGAACGTTCAAGTCTATGTCGACGACATGTTGGTCAAAAGCCGAAAAGAAGAGGACCACCTGAAGGACCTTGAGGAAACATTCGGCACCCTCTGCTCCTACAACATGAAGCTCAACCCGAGTAAATGTGCATTCGGGGTGACGGCGGGAAAGTTCCTAGGCTTCATGGTGTCTTAGAAGGGTGTCGAAACCAACCCGGACAAGATCCGAGCCATAATGGAGATGGCTCCCCCAAAAAACGTAAAAGAAGTGCAGAGTTTAAACGAGAAAGTGGCTGCCTTGAACAGGTTTGTGTCGAGAGCGACAGACAAATGCTTACCCTTTTTTTGCACATTGAAGAAGTCCTTCGAGTGGACGGTTGAGTGTCAGCAGGCGCTCGAGGAGCTGAAGGTCTACTTCTCTTCCCCTCCACTGTTAAGTCCATCGCAGCCAGGAGAAGAACTTTTCCTCTACCTAGCTGTTTCGCAGGCAGCGGTCAGCGCGGCCTTGGTTAGAGAAGAAGACAAGATCCAGAGACCCATATATTATGCTAGCTGAGTGTTTCGAGGCATGGAGGAAAGATATCCACCCATAGAAAAGCTAGCCTTTGCCTTGATCATTGCGGCCTGCAAACTCAAGCCGTACTTCCAAGCTCATACAGTGGTCGTCCTGACGGACAAGCCCCTACGACGGGCAATGAGCAACCTCGAAGCTGCCGGGTGGTTGGCACTGTGGTCAATAGAATTGAGCAAATTCGACATTCGGTACCGCCCGCGCACCGCCGTCAAGGGACAAGTCGTCGCTGACTTTATAGCCGAATTCACCAGCGGGGAAGACCAGGGAATGGATGAACGTCCCCCATGGAATGTGCATACAGACAGGTCGTCCAACAGACAGGCCAGGGGCATAGGTGTCGTGCTCTTTTCCCCCAAAGGGGACCAGATCGAATGTATGGTTCGCCTCGACTTCCCTACCACCAACAATGAAGCAGAATACGAAGCTCTAGTGACGGGGTTTGATCTCGCCAAAGCAACGGGGGCCACGAGCGTGACTGTTTACTGCAACTCCCAAGTCGTCACCAACCAAGTAAACGGGGACTTTGAGTGTAGAGACGAGAGAATAAAGAGGTATCTGGACCAAGTGAAGAGAAGAAACAACGAGCTGAAGGTGGAAATCCTCCAAATCCCCAGAGAGGAAAATGAGCAAGCTGACCGTCTGGCCAAAGCCGCCTCATTCGAACAAATGACTACCCTTGACAGTGTGCTTTCTTTCGTTCAGGTATCCTCGCTAATAGACTTGGTAGATGTGCAGGAAATTAATCCCGAAAACAATTGGATCACGCCATTAGTTTCCTACCTAAAAGACGGCACTATACCAGACGAAAAGGAGGCCACGAGAAAGCTGAAGGTCCAAGCAGCACGATTCGTTCTGATGAAGGACGTCTTATACAAAAGAGACTTCTCTCGCTCGTACCTAAGATGCTTGGGTCCCGAGGAGGCGGACTACGTGATAAGAGAGGTCCACGAAGGGATTTACAGAAACCACTCGGGGTCGCGATCGTTGGTACACAAGCTGATCCGAGCGGGGTACTATTGGCCCACAATGCAAAAAGACGCCTAGGCATAGGTCAAAGCCTGTGACAAATGCCAAAGATTCAGTAGCATTATCAGACAGCCGTCCGAAGAGTTGACTCCCATAGTGACCCCTTGGCCGTTCGCTCAATGGGGGCTAGATATAATGGTACCGTTCCCAATAGCTATATGACAGCTAAAGTTCCTGATAGTAGGCATAGACTACTTCACGAAGTGGGTAGAAGCTGAAGCTTTGGCCACCATTACAGAAAAAAACGTGTAAAACTTCATCTGGAGGTCCATCATATGTCGGTTTGGGATCCCTAGAGTCCTAATCTCGGACAACGGAAAACAGTTCGACAACGGCCCCTTTCGGGAGTTTTGCTCGTAATTGGGAATAAGGAACCATTACTCTTCCCCCGCCCATCCCTAAGCCAATGGCCAAGTCAAGGTAACAAACCGATCCTTGCTCAAAATCATCAAGACTCGGCTCAAGGGGGCAAAGGGCATATGGTCGGAAGAGCTACCCAGCATACTATGGGCGTACAAGACAACAGCAAGGACCCCTACAGGAGAAACATCGTTTCGGCTAACTTATGGAAGTGAGGCCGTCATCCCGGCTGAGGTGGGACTTACAAGCTATAGGGTTGACGCCTACGACGAAAGCAGGAATGATGAGGCCATGCGTCTACAGCTTGACCTAATCGACGAAGTCAGAGCAGCAGTGGAACAAAGGCTAGCACGGTATCAAGACTGCATGGCTAAGCATTACAACTCCCGAGTCCAACACAGAGACTTCCAGATTGGAGATCTTGTCTTGAGAAAGGTCATAGGCACAACCAGAGACCCAGCTCAAGGAAAGCTCGGCCTCAACTGGGAAGGACCTTGCCGAGTCGCGTCATGGTGGAGAAAAGGTACCTACCACTTGGAAATGTTGGAAGGACAGAAGCTACACCATCCATGGAGCGTCGAGCACCTACGAAAGTATTACCAATAAAAAGGACGGCACGAAAGGCAACAACCCCCTACTTCTAATCTGCCCTTGTTAATTTTGGAAACACTCTAGTTTCCTTACTTTTGTTTTATTTCAAAGTCTATTATAAATAAAAGTTGTTCAGATAACCAATGTTTTGTAGAGATCCATAAAAATGGACGAGTTTGAACCCATGAGACAGACGGGATCACTATCCTGCAAACAAGACGATCAAAAAGCCGACGACTCCATGGCAAAAAAACTAGCGACCTTTATCCTAAAAAGGATTAAAAAAGGCAAAAAAGCCGACGACCTTTATCCTTAAAAAGGATTAAAAATAAAAGGCAAAAAAAGCCGACAACCTTTGTCCTAAAAGGATTAAAAACAAGGTGAAAAAGCCGATGACCTTTGTCCTAAAAGGATTAAAAATAAGGCAAAAAGCCGACAACTCCATGGCAAAAAAGCCGACGACCTTTGTCCTAAGGATTAAAAATGCAAGACAAGAGGCTGACGATCCTAAGGCACGAAACCGACGACCATATCCCAAAAGCTCCTTGCAAAAAAAAAAAAAACCAGACTACGTCCCCATAGGTCAAAGATATAAGGTAAAAAGTAGATGGCATGCCAAGCATAAAGCTGACGGATGCCCTAAGTTCTTGAAAACACAACATAGAACCCAACAAATGAAAGCATGCAACATATCATAAGCGACGGGAATAAAATGTCATAAATAAAAATATTGTCTTTAGAAATAAAGCCCGCAAAACAAAGGGGCACCATGTTTGAACACAAAAATGAAGTTACAAGAAGGATCAATTTAACTGACGGTTGGATCTTGAGCAACCTCGTCACCCTTTGAAATATCTCGAGCTTCAGGGGTAGAGAAACCTTCAAAACTGGGAGGGTTGGTTGACGGTATCATAGGAGAAACAGGCTTGTCCACGGTAGGCTGGGCGAGGACGATGCGATCATCTTTTGAGTTCACTCCAGGCTCGCTATGGTCATCGTCCATTCCAAAGGTAGTCTCGCCCACAGGTGTTGACAGCAAGCGGTTGTCCATTGAGACCTTTGACAAGTCTAGGTGGGGATAGACGGACTTAACCTGCTTGAGGCAGTCTTTGAACTCGTCACCATAGTACTCGGCACAGGAGTCTATGAATGACTGGGAAGCCTTGAACTTGGCCACGGCGTCGGCCTTGGCCGTCTCCACCTGGCTCAGAAGAGCCGTCAGTTCTTTTTCGGCTGTCACCCTCGCCTCCCGCTCCTGCTCCACCTGACGGCCTCCCTCCTCAAGCTTTCCCTTTAAGTCCTTCACCTCCCCACTCAGGGTACGGCAGGCATCCTTGTATTGGTCCAGCCTGTCAGTCAGATTCTTGATGCGTTTCTGCTGACGAGCCAACAACTTTTCGCCCTTGACTCCTTTGACCTGCATGGCCTTCATGTGGACCATGGCCTATGGGACAAAACCCCTGTCAGCTCGCTAGCAAAGAAATAAGCAAAGCTGAAGGCAGAAAGGAAAAATACATACCCAGGCAAGGTCAAAAAAACCTGAGTCCCCTAGCTCTCCCAAGGACTGGTCGACACAAGGGTCGACATCCTTCTCTTTGAAGATGGACTCCAGTCTTTCCACCGCATACTCCTTATGAGTAAGGAGCCGGCGCTCATCCTCGTGGCCGATAGGGCTATGGGCCGTCATCAGTCCCTTTCCGACCCCGTGCCTGGGGGGCGACGGCTTCTTCGGAAGGCCCTCAATCGAGCCTACAGACGGCTTCTTGGGTGGACGCTCGTCCTTCCCGTCAGCCTTCCTCTTAGCCACGTTCTTGATGACGGCCTTGGGAAGTGACGAGGAGGTCCCCTCCCCTTGTTCTTCCCTCTTCTTGCGAGCGGCAGCTGCTCTGACTTGCGCCCTCATCTTCACAAACTCCATCTCTGCCCAAAAAAAAAAAAAAAAAAAAACAACAACAAATCAAGATACATTAGAAAAGCAGACGGCTTCCAAAAGCTGACGGAGAAGGAAAATACTTACGACGCTGGCAATAATCGTCTAACTTGCGGGCTTCAGCAGATGGCTCCAGGCCCCCACAATATAGTTGAAGGTTGTCTAGAGTGATCAGGTCTCGGCACTTTCGCTCTCTAAGGGGAATTTCTAGAACCCGACGGATGAAATCCCACTGTTCTTCAGTTATTTGTGGACGGGTGTTAGCTGCAAGGAAACAACGACGTCAGAACACACCTTACCAAAATGCGCAAAAAGTTCAGCCGACGGGTAAGAAATCTTATGAAAGCCGACGGGGAGCAACCTGAAGCCCTAATAACCCCCCAGGTGTTGTCGAAACCGTGAGGTATGGTGGCCCATTCTTCAAGATGGCACACCCAATCCATCCCCTCAATAAAGAAAAACCTACTCTTCTAATTTCTATTGGAGTCCGGCATGTCAGACGTGGGCCTTAACTCCTTATCCCTGGGGACAAAATGATACGTCCCTTTAGAAGAGACGAGGTGCTGAGGACGGTAGCAGTAGAAGAACTCATCCAGAGTGAGCTGACGGTTCCCACCACTCAGGCGACCCCACAAAACCTTAGCACTTATAAAGAGCCTCCAGGCGTTTGGAGCGATCTGGCTGACGGACAACCCTAAAAAATCAGCTAGCTGACGGTGTAGGGCCGTCAACAGCAGCCTTAGCCCCGCCGCGAACATGGCATCATACATGCCCAGGTCAGCGGTCCTCCATGTGTAACACTTCTTGTTCTTCCTAGGGAGACGGATGGGAATGTGATCCATGATCTGGTAACGGGCTCGTAATTCCCCAAATATCCTATCACTTATTTTTGGCAAGAACTTGTTAACGGCCCAATCTTTGAGGAGGATAAAAGGCCGGTTACCCCCAGGGCTTCTTGAGGTCCCTTCAAGAGATCCCTCGTCATCCTTATTTCCCTCGTCACTACTTCTCCCCCCTTCATCCTTGTTAACTACCTCTTCATCCTCCTCGTCATCACTATTGGCGACATCGTTAGGGGACTGGGCTGACGTTTCCCTTTCTGACGACTAGGAGAGGTCCTCGGGCTCATGGCTTGAACTAAAGACCTCATCGTAGCCCGCCCCATCACGGACTGATGACTGTTCGCTCGTCGCTTCGCTAGACATTGACTACCTACAAACGACGGATTGATGCTAAGAACCTAAGTCGACGACCTCTCTAAAAAATCCTTTCACAAATTGATCATGATACGAACCAAAAAAAAAAAAAAAAAAAAAAAGAGGAGGAGAGGCAAAGCAAAGAGGATAAGTAGCTTACCAAATCAATTTGACGAGCTCTGAAAAGGTGACGGTCTTACTTGAAGCAATAAGGCGCAGACAAGGTTTTTCTTCTTAAAGTGACGGGTTCGCTCTGGCAATCAACACAAGTAAAATAGAAAAAATGAAGGAGGGGCGACCTATATATATATATATATATATATATGGAATACGTGCGAAAGACGAAGCGACGACCCCGCGCAGAAGCGGAGCCACTCGGGCCTTGCCTTGTGGCAATGCATTAAATAGAAACTGCTCAAGGTGGCAATAAATGCCTCCTACACCCCTAGACAGGAGGGATGGCAACGGTACCCCACGGGTCGTCAGCTTAAGCCGACGACACCATGGAGGAGGGGGTAGCTGATAAGTGCAAAATGAAAGCATTACCCCCATGACAACCCATCAGCTTTAGCCCCTTCACTTGGAAGCTACTGGGGTCCAACAGCCGAAGCTGACGGCGTGACATTGGTGACGGCACAAAGCTGAAAGGAGAAAAGCTGAAGGGTGAAATCGACGGGGCTAGCGTAATTTGCCCGTCAACCTGTACGTAAAAAGGTACCTTGCACTCCACGCAAATGAAGAGTGGTTTCGATCAGAGACAGGGTCCTGTAAGGAACACACAACAAGGAGTGACTCCGATCAGAGATAGGGTCCCGTAAGGAACACGCAAAAAGGAGTTGATCTGGTAAAGAGCTATCATCTTTTACACGGCACGAGCATCGACTGTAGATGGCTATAAATACCCCCCAAGCTCCCACGAGTAGAGGTATGCATTACTCTTCCAATTCTAGCACTCTAGAGTTGTGTATATCCGCTAACTTAACCTTTGGAGAATCCTTGGCCGGTACCACACTGGTACTTCTCTTAAGGTCTTCGACTTTTGTATTGTGCAGGTTGATCATCGGGACACGCGGCCACCATGTAACTAACTGACGATTTTTGGCATCATCATATATAATATATAATCTATAAATCTATAAAATGTAACTCTCCTTGTGCGTAGGAGCTCTCTCTCTCTCGTTACTAAGAGATATTCTCCCGTAGGGTTTCTTAAGGGTTTGATTTTTCTTTTCTTAATCCGGCTACCATGGTAGACGATGTTACGAGTATTCTAGAGAAAATGACCTTGACTTCAGAGGAGGAAGAGATCATTGAGATTTCGGAGGAAGGGCGTAAAGAAGGGATGGAGAGTTGTGCACTTAGTCTGATAGGGAAGTTTCTTACTTGTAGACCATTCAATAGGAAGGCAGCCATAACTACGCTGAAAAGGGCGTGGGGTTTGGAGGAGGGTGTTCAGATGATAGAAGTGGGAACAAATCTTTTTCAACTCAAGTTTCAAACTGAGTTTGCGATGGATCGGGTGCTTAAGGGAAGGCAGTGGTCCTTTAACAATCAGGTTTTGCTGCTGACTCATTGGAAAGCAGGAATGACGACAGATAATGTTAGGTTTGATTCAGTTGCCCTTTGGGTGCAAATCTGGGGCACCTCGTTTGACTTGGTGTCGCCTAAAATTGCAGAAACAGTGGGAAGTAGATTGGGTTCAGTGGTGAGGTTGAGAAAAAACAAAAGTTTGAGGGATAGAGTTACTTTATGAGAGTCAAGGTTGCTATTCCAATAGTAAAGCCGATCCGGATAGTGGCTCTCTTGGCTGGTTCTGAAGGCAAGAATCATTGGGTCATGTTCAAATATGAGCGCCTCCCTCTATTTTGTCACTTTTGTGGTTTACTATGCCCTGATTTAAAGAATTGTGCTCTTTATTTCGTAGCAACCAAGAATGACAGGGAGGTTATTTGTCAATATGGGGACTGGGTTAAAGCCACGGGGGTAGGACTAGATCACCTCATTGCAGGAAGTATGAAAAGGAAGAGGAAGTTCACCATTATCCAAATCCTAAATCCTTTATGGAAGAGGGTGCAGGTAATGGTTAGGTATAAGTTCCGGTGGTTGTTTCCATGCAGACGGCGGTTGAAGCAAGTAATGAAAACCCTAGGATAACTGATGAAGTTGATGCCGAGAATTTAGGATTAGCCACGGATTCCATTCAAGCTGATGCTGTGTTGGATGCAAACCAAGCTGACGTGGAGGAGTATAATTCTGGGGCAGTAATCTTAAAGTCAAGTATTCAACTATTATTAAATGGCATGCCTGATTTGAATATGTGGCCTACGAAGGAAGTTAATAGTGCTACTAGGGATGCGGTGCAAGTAGCGTCCAAGTTAGAGGTGTTTCTTGAGCAAGGGCCACACAACAATTAGCTATCTATGGATGGAGCTGGGCTGTCTAATCTTAAGCCCAAATCTACATGGATCCAGTTTAATAGAATGGAGTTTAGGCTTGGTGGATTAGCTCGTGCACTCATACTCCCAACACTTGGGAAGAGAGACATGAGAGATGATGATGGTGAGCAGATTGATGAGAATGAACATAAGAGAGGGAAGGTCGTTAATGAGGAAGGAGTTTCTAATGATTTATCGGCGGGGGTGGATAGCCACCCTTGCCAGAAGCAATGAGGCTGTTAAGTTGGAACTGCTAAAGGCTTGGGAACCCTTGGACAGGTCATAGCCCTCGCAAGATTGTGAGGGAACAAGATCCTATAGTCTGTTTTCTGATGGAGGCTAGACTGGATAAAGATGGTTTTAAAGTTTGTTTGGTAATTTGCCATATTAGAATAAAGTTATTGTGAAGCATCCTGATTCGGGTGGAGGGTTAACACTTTTGTGGAAAAATTCTATCACATTGGAAGTCATCAACTACACTGTGAACCATGTTTTGGCTGTAGTTACAGAGGAAGATGGCTTTAAATGGTTTTTGACTTGTTTCTATGGATGGCCGGAGGCTCAACAGAAAGAAAAGTCTTAGACATTGTTGGAATATTTGAAGACATTTGTGGGAGGACCTTGGCTGGTTGTAGGGGATTTTAACGCTTTTTTACATGCTTCTAAGAACAAAAGTAAAAGACCACCACAATATTCACTGGTTGATGCGTTTAGGGCTGCTTTGGAGTCTTGTCAGCTTCTGGATCTGGGTTATAAAGGATATCCTTTTACATGGAATAATAGGAGACTGGGTGAGGCAAATACTAAAATCAGATTGGATAGAGCCGTGGCTAATAAAGACTGGGTTGGGAAATTTCAAATGAGCAAAGTTCTGCACCTTTCAACTCATGCTTCGGATCATCTACCAATTCTTTTGCAGGTTCAATCTTTTGTTCCACAAAGAAGGGAGAGAGGATTTAAATTTGAGGAGTCTTGGTTACTCATGGAGGACTGTGAGGCTATGGTCAAGGAGGCTTGGGATAGTGAGTTAGTTGTTGAGCAGGGTTTGGCTTCAACCTTGAAGAAGATTCAAGTCTGTGGTTTAAAGTTAATGAAGTGAGGCTCAGCAAGAATAACTCCTGATGAAGAGGCAATCAAATAGATTCAGAAGAGGCTGGACCGATTAAATAAAGAGGAGATGACTTCTGATAGCAAGGCCGAATATATAGAGTTAAACAAAGAGTTGGATGAGCTTCTCCAAAAACAGGAAATTTATTGGACTCAAAGGTCTAGAATTTCATGGTTGCAGCATGGTGATAAATATACTAAATTCTTTCACTCTAAGGCTTCACAAAGGAGGAGAAAGAATCATATCCGGGGTATCAAAAATAGCCAAGGGCAATGGGTGGAAGAATTGGAGGAGGTGGTGGCAGTTGCCTCTGATTATTTTGAAACCTTATTTCAGGCAGGAGCATGTGACCTGATGGAGGAGTGCCTGGATGATGTTCCACAGAAGGTGACTGAAGAAATGCAGGAGGCTTTGTCTGGAGAGTTTACAGCAGAAGAAGTGACAGTGGCCTTATTTCAGATGGGACCTACAAAAGCTCCAAGACCTGATGGTATGAATGCCCTTTTCTTTCAAAAATTTTGGCACATAGTGAGTGATGATGTTCTTATGGCTGTTCAAGACTTTTTAAATAACGGTCACATGTTATCTAAGATAAATCATACAAACATAGTTCCTATTCCGAAAGTGAAAAATCTTGAAAAAATGTCTGATTTTAGACCTATAAGTTTATGTAATGTGATTTATAAGATTATGTCAAAAGATTTGGCAAACAGATTGAAACAGGTGCTTCCACATATAGTTTTACCCACCCAAAGTGCCTTTGTACCGGGGAGATTGATTACAGATAATGTCTTGGTGGCTTATGAAACACTACATACAATGCATGCTAGGAAGAAGGGGAAGAAAGGGTCTTTTGCCTATGATTGCGTGGAGTGGCAGTTTCTTAAGGGGATTATGGAGAAGATGGGTTTCCCAGCATTGTGGATAGAGAGGGTGATGAGTATCACTACTCCAACTTTCTCTATTCTGGTGAATGGTAAACCTTATGGTATGATACATCCATCACGAGGAATACGACAAGGTGATCCATTATCACCATATCTGTTTCTCTTGTGTGTAGAAGGCTTTACGACTTTGCTGGCAAAAGCAGAAGCTGAAGGGAGGATTAAAGGGGTTTCCATATGTAGAGGGGCACCCAAAATTACCAACTTATTATTTACTGATGATTCTCTGTTGTTTTGTCAAGCTATATAGAATAAAGGGCAAGCTGTAAGGGAAATTCTTCAAACCTATGCACAGGCTTTAGGGTAATGCGTGAATTTGGAGAAATCTTCAGTTTATTTTAGTAGTAATACCACAGATAGTCAAAGGCAACAGATTCTACAGATTTTGGGGGTGAAGGAGGTGGAGAGATTTGAGTCTTATCTAGGGCTGCCAACACTGATTGGAAGAGTTAAGTATCATACTTTTTCTTATTTAAAAGACCGAATTTGGAAGAAGGTACAAGGCTAGAAAGGTATGTTGTTATCAAGAGCCGGAAAGGAAATTTTGATAAAGGCGGTGGCCCAATTTATCCCTACTTACACTATGAGTGTGTTCCAGCTTCCTATGAAACTATATGATGAACTGAATAGCATGTGTGCTAGATTCTGGTGGGGTCAAGTAGGTGATGAAAGGAAAATCCATTGGAAGAGGTGGGATAAGCTGTCAATTTCAATGAAGGAGGGTGGTATTGGTTTTAGGGATTTGAGGGATTTTAATTTAGCCATGTTGGCTAAACAAGGTTGGAGATTGATCCAAGGGAATGACTCTTTGTTATACTGGTGTTTCAAAGCAAGATATTTCCCTCGGTCTTCTTTCCTAGAGGCCAAAGAATCACCTGGTTGTTCCTATGTGTGGAGAAGTATATTGGCTGCCTTGCCTATTCTTAGATTGGGTTCTTGTTGGAGGGTTTGTAATGGGTCTTCCATAAGTGTTGTAGGGGATAGGTGGCTTCCTAACCATCCCACAAATAAAATAATGTACCCAAGACATGAGCTAGTTGAAGATTTAGCAGTATCAGATTTGATTGACCCGAAGTTACATGTATGGAGAAGAGACATGATTATGGGAATGTTTCACAGAGAAGATGCCAAAGCCATTTGTAGAATCCCCCTCAATCGAAGATTGTTCCAGACTTAATTCTTTGGCTGCACAACAGGAGCGGTAAATTTTTTGTTAAATCCGCATATAAGCTTGCTAGACAGATTCAACTTCATGGAGATAGGGCCAAGACTTCCAGTGGCTGTGCTGGGAAAAACATTTGGTTGGTATTGTGGAAGCTTAAAATTCCAAATAAAGTCAAAATATTTGGATGGAGAGCTTGCCATGATATTTTTCCAACTTCCTACAATCTATCACGCAGGAGGATCAAAAGTGAAGAGAAATGTCAACTGTGTACCAGAGAGGTGGAGACAACAACTCATGCATTATGTGAATGTGCTGTGGTGCAAGACGTATGGGCTAGTAGCATTTCGAAATTGCAGAAGGGACCCTCTATTTTTTGTGATACACTTTAACTAATGGAGTTTTTAGTGGACAGGTTAACGGTTGAAGAGCTGGAACTGTTCTATGTGCAGGCGTGGATTATTTGGAACCAGCGAAATTGCGTTGTGCATGGAGGTCAATTAAAGGATCCTAAATGCTTGAACAAGTGAGCAAAGGACTTCGTTCTGGAATTTCAGTAAGTCCAGGTGAAGTTGACAATGGTTCGGACTGAGCATATTATTTCTAACCAATGGCAACCTCCACCGCCGGATGTTTACAAGCTAAACTTTGATGCTGCAGTGTTTTCGAGGCTGAACAGAACAGGTATAGGGACTATTATTCGAAATAATAAGGGGGAGGTTATGGCTGCAATGCCTGTTGTCGGACAAGGTGCAGAAAATAGTGAAGAAGCCGAGTTAATGGCCTGTAGAAGATCCTTAGAGTTTGCCGTAAATGCTGGGTTTTCAAGTTTGATAATTGAGGGTGATAATGCTAATGTCATTCAAGCCATTTCTTCATTTCTGCCAAATCATTCCATTCTTGGCTGTGTGGTGGATGATATTCGCCATTTGATACATGGTTAAATTGGGCTAGAACTAATCAGATTAAGAGGGGAGGGAATATAGTGGTACATGTTCTTGCCCAAAATGCTAGACATTTAGGTGAGGATCTATTTTGGATTGAGGATTCTCCTCCACCTGCCTTGGCAGCCTTGTTTCATGATGCTTCATTATTATAATTGAATGAGAGTTTCCTTTTCAAAAATCTATAAATCTATAATCTAATATATATATATATATATATCTCATACTCTATTCTAATATTCCAATTTTTTTTTTTGAGAAAAATCCCTAACGGGGTACGGGTATATTATTGCAACCTTAAAAGATTAAGCTGATAAAAATCAAGAACATCTAGAGGAACAGACTCCATCCAGACAAGGAAAGGACTTCTGACAGCCCTTCTAGCAAGTTTATCGGCAACACAGTTCCCTTCTCTATGAATGTGCTTAACTGAAATAAAGGAAAAGCTAGAAAACATAAACTTAATATCTTGCAATACTGACCCATATAAGAATTGTCCTTGTATTCACCAAGAATAGCGGTAGTAAATGTTTCAGAGTCACCTTCCACAACCACCTTGTCAAACCCGAGTTCCTTAGCAAACACCAAAGGCCGGCAAGCCGCTAACACTTCCACCATCTCCACCGAAGCAGGTGATGGAATTTGTTGTGAGAGAGCAGCCATAGCTAATCCATGTTCATTTCGGATTATCACACCGATGCCAGCTAGTCCATCTTGTGAGAACATTACACTGTTGAAGTTTGCCTTCACACATGGCGCATTAGGAGGCCTCCATTTTATAGCACAGGCTGTCCTTGGAATTTCAGTATGGATGGGGTGTAATTGCTGAAATTTTTGGAGAGCACCGTACGCCTTGGGAGGAAGCTGACTTAACGACAACACAGTCTCACCCACTTGGACCCTGTTTCAACACTGCCACACTTTAGAAATCATCATAACAAAAAGATTAAATGTAGACTTTTCTACTGAAGCATGTTTGAGGATCTCAAAGATACTGGAGCAGGTACCTGTGTCTGTCATTAGCTTGCTAAACTGCACTTTCCAAAATCCTTTAAATTCGGGCAAGACCAAAGAGCATGCAACGTGTCCTCTGGCTGTGCCTTACATTTCGGACATACATCTTCAGTCAATATTTGTCTTCGAACCAAGTTCACTCGTGTAAGCAGACAATCGGTCCCAGCTCACCACACAAGAGATTTAACTTGGTTTGGAACAAGCATACGCCAAATAGCCTTCCAAACATTTGAGTTTACCCCACCATTAGGCATATCTAACAACTCCGATTCATCTTGTTCCATCAGAAGATGATAACCTAACTTGACCGAAAAAACTCCATCACGGGTGTAAGGCCAAAAAGGAAGGTCATCCCGTTCAAACAAGCTAAGTGGAATGGCCTTGATGAGTGCTACCTCTTTGGGTAGGAATAAACTATCAATCTCTGCCACCTTCCAGCACCTATCAACATGGTTATTTAAGCTAGAGACCATAGCATTTGCATAGCTTTTTGAGGCAGGGGAGAGGACTTTGCCTTGCCTAGACCCCGGTAGTCAAGGATCATGGAAAATTCGCACTTGAGAACCATTCCCAATCCTCTATTTGAATCCACGTTTAATGAGTTCTCTCCCCTTTAGAATACTCTTCCAAGCAAAAGACCCTTTATTTTCCTTGGCATAAAAAATTGACCCATGTGGGAAAATTTTTAATTTAAAGAACCTGAAAAATAGAGAGTCTTGATTTTGTAATAGGCGCTAAACTTGCTTGGCTAACATGGCATCGTTAAAATTTTGGAGCTCCCTAAAACTCATGCCTCCAATAGCTTTTGGCCTACACAAAGTACGCCATTTTACCCAATGAATACGTCTCCTAGTACCATGTTGGCCCTACCAAAATTTTCTAATCATAATCTCAATCTCGTGACAAAGTGTAGTGGGAAGTTTAAAGCAACTCATAGAGTAAGTCGAGATCACTTGTACCACTACCTTTAACAGAACTTCCCTTCTAGCTTGGGAGAGGAGCTTCTCTTTCCACTCTTGGAGTTTTTAGACCATATCCGATCCTTAATGTATGCCAAGCTTGCTTTCTTATGCCTACCCACAAAAGATGGCAAGCCTAAGTATTTTTCATACTGCTTAATCTCAGGTACTCCTAACAGATCTTTAATGGAGTCTTGTGTTAGGATATATACCCTTAAATCCTATTGTATGATGCTATGTATGACATTATGTATGACTTAATGTTATAATTAATAAAGTTGTTTTATTATTATCTAAAATAATGGTAACATAATTATTTGGACATTATCATATAGTCCATGAGATGCATAGTATGTAATTTATGTGATTTAGTCACGGAAGATATAAATCACAAGTTCTTTGTAAACTCAGAATTATAGTTCGTAGTTGGTGATGAAATTGCGCATTTCATCTGCGGAGACTATAACATATCAACTAAGATGATTTGTCTTGATCATGGAAGTGGAGACTTGTAGTTGATATGTTGATATGTTTTAAGAGTTAAGACAAATTGAACTGGACCGCTGTGAGATTTATTTTTCTCATAACGACTATCAATTGAATAATAAATCTCACGACTCCTATTTGCATGAACTCTTAATCCTGAGAGAATAATGTACCTGATCATGAAGTGTAGGTTGCTTTGATATATCAGGAGTGAGATTTAAAGTTATGATCAAATCCTCAGTATGTTGGGCAGCCACATTTAGTGTTGATGGAACATATATTCTTAAAATGGAATTCATAATCTCTTAACGGAGATATAAAATATTTCGTTGAGATAAGTTTAATGGGTTTGGTTATTCAGAGTGTTAGGCCTAACCACTTTAGTAAGAATATACTAAAGTATATATTTATGGAATTGGATTTTATAAATATATGATGAATAACTTAAAAGGATTAAACCGGGTACTCAAGGATTAAGATATAGTAGTTAACAAAATGGCAGTCTATATTTATGACTTTGTATTACTACGAATATTTTATGAAGGGGTTGCATGTATAATAAAGTCTTGGGATATAATTTATTAATAAGACCTAGAGTGCAATTATATTTATATAGTGGTATTAAATATAATTAATGGTAACTTTGGGCTTGTTAAGAGTTGATAGAAAAGCTCTAGGCGCATTGGAGCTAGTGTCTTATTGGTCCCTTTTGGTCCCCCTCCAAGCCACACACTAAAGCTCAATTGGAAAGGCCCAATAAGCCGGCCCAATTAAATAATCAGTTAGTTATAAAAGGGAGAAACATACAAAATTTTTAATAAGAGAAAAAGATACATCATTGTGAAGTGGTGTGTATGTGCGAATGAAGCCACTTAATTATTCTCCCTTAGAAACTGATTGAGAGACCACACTTCTTAGGCATAAAGTGGAATTGGAGTGAAGATTAAAAGTGTTCCCAAGTACTTCTAATCTTTTGTTTTGAATTTCACCGCACCAAGGTACGCAATCTCATTCTTAAATTCTGAAATTTACGTAGTGCATGTTATCATTCATGAGTGAAATTGATCCATTTTGTTGCTTTCGCTGTGTGTTTTGTATGAGATATAAAACCAGATTTCCTACATAAGCCATGCTCATGTCAAACTTAAGAGCCATAAAACCTATAGAACCACTTTGTTAAGTTTTCATGTAATGTAAAGTTTCGAATGCCATAAGGATATTATCTGTGATCATCTGCCTAGCTTGGAAAGCACTTTGATTCTCGGAAACAATAGATGGCAACAAGGGTTTTTAACGATTAGCTAGAACCTTTAAAATCAATTTGTAAATTACATTGGAAAGACTTATTGGTCTAAACTCAAGAATTTTTTTTAGGATTCTTCACTTTGGGAATAAGAGTAACATAAGTGTAATTTAACTCTTTTGGAGTGTGACAGAAATTTAAACAATCCAGAACATCTTTAGAGACATCATCACTGATCAAAGGCCCATCTAAAAATCTGCCACCTTCACAATTAAAAAGTGATAAATTATACTATCAATGAGTTATATCATAAAAAATCATAATTTCCCAGATAGATTGTAATTATTTATAAATCATTTTAGCAAGACCATTTGTAGATAAATTATTGTTGTTTTCTTAGAATTCAAGTTGGTGTATTGGTCTTTTCTCATTTCTAGATTCTTTATACATTTTTCATACGGCAGATGAATTTTTACATCATTTCTGGGAGGAGTTAGAGCTCATAACTAAGATGGCTTGCTAGTTTGCAAACAATGTACTCAGAATCTGCAAATTTGTAGATTGATTTTATTTAACAAGCACTATTGTGTAAACATAAATGGTTTCATGGTAAACATTATGACTCTACTGCAGGTTACGAAGTTCAAATTAAGACCAATGGATGTATTCAATGCGTTAACCTTGTGACATAATTTTTTATGGCATTGATTATAATGATTTTCTATGAAAATTTTTGTTGTGATACATAGAATTGGATGGTTCATTTAAATAAAAAATATATTCTAAATAGAATGGTATCTATGGATTAATTAATATGAAGTTTCATGCTACCATGAACCTTAAAATTTGTTGTAAGTTTTTTTGATACAAGATAGAATTTCTACTCTAGTTTAATCTAAGTGTATATGTGTGTGAAACTCCCTCCTGGAGACTTGAACCTCGGCCCTTGCCCCTCACACCCCACAAGCATTTATACTTGTAGAGTGACCACCGCACCAAGGGTGCGCGTTGGTTTTGTTGTAAGCTTATTTACATAATATTTGTGAGCATGTTATAATGGTTGTTGAAAAAAGAAAAAAAGAAATGACAGAAAGGAATATGATGCATGCACACACGCATATATATACCCATGTATATGTTGGATAATCTGGTTTTGTATCTCATACAAAACACACAGCGGAAGCATAAAAAATGGATCTATTTCATTCACGATTGATAATATGCACTATGTAAATTTTAGAATTCAAGAACGAGATTGCGTACTTTGGTGCGATGAAATTCAAAACAAAAGATTCGAAGTACTTGGGAACACTTTTAATCTTCATTCCAATTCCACTTTACGCCCAAGAAGTGTGGTCTCTCAATCAGTTTCTAAGGGAGAATAATTGAGTGGCTTCACTCTTACATACACACCACTTCACAATGATGTCTCTTTTTTCTTATATAAAAAATTCTGTATGTTTCTCCCTTTTATAACAAACTGATTATCTAATTGGGCCGGCTTATTGGGCCTTTCCAATTGGGCTTTAATGTGTGGCTTGGAGTGGGACTAAAAAGGGACCAATAAGACACTAGCTTTAATGGGCCTTAGGCTTTTCTATCAACTCTTGACAAGCCCAAAGTTACCATTAATTATATTTAATACCACTATATAAATATAATTGCACTCTAGGCCTTATTAATAAATTATATCCCAAGACTTTATTATACATGCAACCCCTTCATAAAATATTCGTAGTAATACAAAGTCATAATGTAGACTGCCACTTGTTAATTACTACATCTTAATCCTTGAGTACCCGGTTTAATCCTTTTAAGTTATTCATCATATATTTATGAAATCCAATTCCCTAAATATATACTTTAGTATATTCTTACTAAAGTGGTTAGGCCTAACACTTTGAATAACCAAACTCATTAAACTTATCTCAAGGGAATATTTTATATCTCCGTTAATAGATTATGAGTTCCATCTTGAGAATATATGTTCCATCAACACTAAATGTGGCTGCCTAACATACTGAGGTTTTGATCGTGACTTTAGATCTCACTCTTGATATATCAAAGCAACCTACACTTCATGATCAGGTCCATTATTCACTCAGGATTAAGAGTTCATGCAAATAGTAGTCGTGAGATTTATTATTCAATTGACAGTCGTTATGAGAATAATAAATCTCATAGCGGTCCAGTTCAATATGTCTTAACTCTTAAAACATATCAACATATCAACTACAAGTCTCCACTTCCACGATGAAGACAAACCATCTTAGTTGATATGTTATAGTCTTCGCAGATGAAATGCCCAATTTCATCACCGACTACGAACTATAATTCTGAGTTTATAAAGAACTTGTGATTTATATCTTCTGTGACTAAATCACATAAATCATATACTATGCATCTCATGGACTATATGATAATGTCAAAATATTCATGTTACCATTATTTTAGATAATAATAAAACAACTTTATTAATCATAACATTAAGTCATACATAATGTTATACATAGCATCATACAATAGGATTTAAGGATATATATCCTAACAGTATATGTATAAAATACATATTTATGTAATGCATATATATATATATGCATATATTTAGGTATATAAAGTTAGTTTTGAGGTTCAAAACAACATGATACAAACCCCAAAGGAATAACACCTTGGGCCAATCCCATACGAAAATAAAATGAAAAGGGGGTTGGGCTCACAAATGAAGAAAGGATAGCAGACCCCAAGAGATCTGAGGCCCAAAGCCCATGAAGAGGCAGGTTTTAGAGCCCATGAAACAAAGGGAAGAAAGGAAAAAGGCCCAGCCCGCCAAAGATCAGAAGGCCAAGGAGAATCCAGTAGAAAGAGCTGGGCCGGGATCCTAGAAGATTGCCAAAGGCCCGGGATCCCTGGGATGTGCAGCACAGCCAAGTAAGATTGAGACAGCTCACAAGGGGAATTAGAAAGGCACAAGAAATGAAGGATAAATATGTCCTTCTCAAGTGTTCAGCGACGCAGCAAAGGACTAGAGGGCTAGGAAAGCAACAGTTCATGAGCAAAAGGATGATATCTTGAGGAATCCATAAAAATGAACTATAAGAAGAAGTAGCTGGAAAAACCTTCAAATGGGCAGGGAAGGATTCGGTTCACTGTGGAAATATGGCAAAAAGGAAGAGCGGCCAAAATTTAAGCCTGAAAAGGCGTGGGAACCTTGAACAAAGGAAGATTGAAGATCGGCTCTCCTAGGACACCCTAGAATGGAAAGTCAGCAAGAGGCTTTCAAGAGAAAAGAACAAAAAGAAGGAAATTAGAAGAAATAGAGAAAGAATCTGGAGTCAGAGGGGGCTGGAACAACAGGGGCTCTGGTACCCAGGGAGTGAAGGAGAAAGAGACCAGTGGTACCTCGGAACCCTAAAATGACACTATAAATGGGCGATGTAGCTAACGTTGAAGGGGCATTCAGCAATAGGGCAACCATAGTAGAATCACTAAGAAAAATCTATTCAGACTTAAAGAAAATAGGGAAACATTTCCTGGTATCCCAGAAACAGCCACTATAGCACATGCTTGGATTTAAGAGGATTTAAACTTTGCAAGTCTTAGAGGCTTAGATAGCCATCTAAGTTTGTAATTTTTGAGCTTATTTGAACCTTGTATCGTGTCTTAGTGAGTACATCATAATCAATAATTAAGAAAACTAATGAAGCATCTCCTTTTGATTTAAGGATCTCTAACAATTATCTTGTGAATTCTTTTATTGTTTTGCCATTCTTTGCTGCTTTTCTTGTCATTCAATACATATATTCTCATTTGCCATTAATACGCATTGTAAGAATCTTGCTTTGTGCATCACTTGGTTCTTTAGTGGCCCATTTAGCCGCGGTGAACCAAGCCCCAGTCCCTTCAAACTACAACAATAGGGCCCAGGATCTTTGCTTAAGTTTGGGCCTAGACACTGTCAAAAATGACCTTCACATTTTGGTGACTCCACTGGGGACTGGGTAAAGAAGAGGGAAGAAACAGTCCCTTCGCAAAGCATGGCTTCGAGACCAAGAAATAGGAAAGCTACCAATACGCCACCTGCGGCTTCTGAGCCCATAGGAGAGAATGAAGTAGCCTCTAGATAGAGGAACGAGGTACCTCTGGTGGAACAGGAGGTGGTATCAGGACAAAGGAGCACAAGGCAAGAGCTAGACCTAGTGGCTCAAATGGCAAAAGCATTGAAAGATTTGCAGCAAGAAATTCGCCTCCTTAAAGAGGGGAGGACACAGGAAATTAGGGACAATGTTCCTTTTGTGCCCAACCAAGACAGAGCCCAACCAGTGGGAGGAGGTGGCAACCCACAGTACTTGACACTAGCCGATGTTGATGCCTTTTTGGAATAAGAAAACGAAAAGTTCTCGGGGATCCCCAAGCAATTTTCTTGGGATCCCGCATTCCCACCAGAACTCCTTTTCAAGCCGTATCCCAAAGGATACGAACCCTTAAAGTTCCACCCTTTCGATGGAAGAAATGGAAGTGTTGTAGAGCACGTGAGTAAATTTATTCACACTATAGGTCTCTACGCAGGAGATAGGGAATTGTGTTTGAGGGATTTTGCTAAGTCCCTAATAGACAGAGCATATACTTGGTACACCACGCTGAGGCCTGGGTCCATCAAGACTTGGGATGAAATGATGGAGAGATTCTGTGCAAAGTATTACCCAGGTGAGGACAAGGTCACCTTCCAAAGCCTTCAGATGGTGAAGCAATGGCCTGGAAAAGGTCCGGTCTAGTTCATCAAAAGATTTGAAGATGTTTCCCTGGATTGTTATGGAGACCATGAAGAAAAAGAACTCGTGGAGACTTGCATATCCAACATGCTCTTTGTTTACAAGCTCAACCTGGAAAACCTGTGCATCACTCAGTTCGCTGACCTGCTACAGAGGACCAAAAAGACAACACAGACCATGAGAACAAAGAGGGTCCTAGTACCCCAGGCCATGACGGCATCAGTAGGAGAGAAGAGGAAGAGGCCTGAAGGGAAAGTGTTTGAGGAACCACCAGTAATCCCATGCACCCCAGAGGAGTTGAACCATTTCCTAGAAAAATGGATTGGGGATGGAGTTGTTAGGCCATTTACCGTGTCCAAGCCTCCAACTGAGGAAGAAAGGAAGAACCCTTTGTTCTGTAGGATTCACAACTACGTCAAGCATTCCACCAAAGATTGTTGGACCCTTTGTAGGCTTTTCCACAAGAAACTAAGGGAGGGAACTCTAGAGCTTACTCAGAAGGAACCCGAGGTGCAAAGAAACCCCCTGCCCAATCACAAAGGGAAAGGGGTGGTAGCTGTGGTGATCCACGGGAACCCAGCGAAGACAGAAGAATCTGAAGGATCCTGTTAGGTTCTAAAAGCTTAGAATAATTGGCAAATCATGAGCACACAAGAACATGGAAGCTACAGAAAGAAGATTTCAGAATCTGCCTGGTTCGACCGATCGAAAAACAGGCTCGATTGATCAAAAGTCGTATCTGCAGAATTTTAAGTTGGCCCAAACAGCAGTTCTAGCCCATTAAGGATTAGGGTTTCAGATCTACTTCTCCCACTATATAAAGGAAACCCTAAGCACATTTTTTATAAGGCTTTTTAGAGAGAGAAGAGTGTGCCTCTTTTGTATTTAGGGTTTTGTTCCTAAAACCTCTCTTATAACTTCTACCGGTGTTGTTCCTTGAAGAATCTCAAGATCCGGTATTGCTGAAGTTGCTGCCTTCTCTAGTCATCAAAGGTGCTGAAGATCTAAACCTTCAAGGGTGGTCTTGGAGTCACAAACAGGTGAGTTTGTGTTGCTAAACCTTTGAGTGGGATCTCAAAGTCACAAACGGTGGTGTTTGTGTTTTGCAAAGGTCAAGGAAAGAAGGAGTCCGTGGATCTCGGAGCTGTCACGTGGTCGTGGTAGTAAGTTTCCTACATTGGGTAGCAATAGGATGTTAGTGGTCTAAGTCTTATTGTGTAAACTTCGATTCTTTCTAGTGGATTTGCTATTTTACCTTGAGGATAGCTAGGTTAAATCCTCCCCAGGTTTTTTACCGGTTTGGTTTTCCTGGGTCATCAGATCTTTGTATTCTTAATTTTTCGCTGCTTTATTGTTTTTGATTATTTGTGTTAACCTAGTTCTGTTTAAATTACCTAAGTTAATCACTTGGCTAATTCTCTAGGTTAATCTGTTGGGTTTAAGGGGTCTAAACGATTTGACAAGTGGTATCAGAGCGGGTAGCTCTTCTGTTGTAGATCTTTTGATCTAAGAGTTGATCCTTGATCCCTGTTATCATGAATAATTTGAAGTGTCTTTCTGCTCATGTTTGTGATGATTTGAATAAAAAGGACACTATTGTTTCTGTTGATTTTATTGATGCCTGTGAAACTCTTCGTAAAGAATTATTGAAATCTATGAAAATTGCTAAGAAATTCAAGGAAGAGTTAAAATTGGCTAATCTTGAAAAAGAGGAATTGATTGTTAGATTAGATGAATCTAATAAAAAGAATGAATTTTTGAGAAATCAAATTTCCTCTCAAGATGAGAAGATGAAAAGCTTGGAGCAAGAGTTAGCTGAATCTAAAGCTAAAATTGAAAATTTGACTGATACCAAGCCTGCTGTTGATAACAGAAATGTTTCTGTTTCACTTAAGCCTAAAGCTGAAAAAGTTTATATCCCTCATTTCAAGAGGAATAATAAAGAAAAGGCTTATTTTGCTAGGTTAGACAAAGGTAAAAGTTCTGATGTAGACGCTGAAGTTTCTACACCTAAGTCTAAACCTACTGTTAAAGAGCATAATAAATCTGTTTTTGTGCCTACCTGTCACCTTTATGGTGTTGTTGGTCATATTAAACCAAATTGTTATTTGTTGAGGCAAAAACCAAAATCTGAGACTAGATTTGCTGTTAGGAATACTGATGTTCCTAAATTTGTTCCTGTTTGTCACTTTTGTGGTGTCTCCGGTCACATTCGTCCTTATTGTCATAAATTGAAATTTAAAAATTCTGTGTTTCAGTCTAGGATATGTGATGATATTTCCCCTGCCATAAGTCAAAATAAATTGTTTCATTTGCTTTTGAAAAATTTAAGCTTGTTGGCTTGTGAAAGGAATTTGCAGGATTTCAGTCTTTCTCAGAAGATTGGTGTAATCCCTCAAACACACTCTGCTTCACATGGATTTTCACCTACAAAACCGAAGACTTGTGCTATATGGGTGAGAAAAGATTCTCTAAGGTGAGTGTTGCTGACTTGTCCCTGATTTAATTCTTTCAATTATTTGTGGACGTGTTTTGTTTCTGTTTTTGGTTGTTTTGTTTTTTTTAGGTTGTTTTTTCTGTTTTAAAAAAAAAATCCAAAAACATTGAAAAATTTCAAAAAGACAAATATTTTATTTTGTGTCTAGCTTTATTTTTCTTGAGAATTACATGAATTATGATATCTGTCTTGATTTAGAACATGTTTGACATTGTGGAGAAACTTGAATAGTATGTGTTATATAAGTGCTAAGCTTTTTCTGATTTTGTGTGAGTATGTACTAGTTTTTACATGTACTCAAGGGTTAATTAAGAAATTGATATTTCTTGTTTGTGTACCCTCTATAGCTTAGTTAAGCACTATCATGCATTGCATTTGCATTTTTGTTCATTTAGCATAATGTGTGCTTTTAGTTTTGGTCATAAATTTTTTTTAACCAAAAAGATTTTTGTGTTTTGTATTATGGATCTTGGATTTATAATCAAGGTTGGCCATATTTATCTTTACATAACATGTTTATGTACCTTGTTTAGCTTGGATGAGCTTCTTTATTGCACGTTACTAGTTTGAGCTTTGTAGTGCATGTTGTGTGGGAAAATGTTTATAGTTTTTGGTCACATGATCTTCATTTTGAAGTCACATGCCTTTGTTTGTCGGACTTGGTCTTATTGAGAAAGGCATAAATAACCATCTCACCACTGTTTACTAGCCAATCATGAACACCTTAGTGCATATCGTAAGATTTTGTGCTCGAGAAAATGTAGCACATGCACAAAAAGAACATAAGGTGTAGCCTCGGATTAATGCTAAAATTGGTGTGTACATTATTGGGCTATAATGAATTCAAATTAAATAAAATTGGTGTGTATATTATGAGGCAAATCAAGAAACTTACATGATTGCAAGCTTTTATTCTAGGAGATGTGAGAGTTATATGATGTAACTCTTTAGGTGATAGTCTCTTTTAAATTTACGTGATGAATTTTGTAGAAATTGTGATTGATCTCTATTCACATATCACCTCAAATGTTTCTCAAGCTTTTGCTAGTTGCACACACTACACAAAGTTACTCTTTGCTAAACTTTGTACATGTTATTGTGTGTGATTTTATTGTGGCCATCCAAGATTGAAAATTTCTTGATTTTGATGTAAAATTTGAGTTTTGAGGACAACTTGGTTGATAAACTTGTTTTTGAAATATCTGGGTTGAATTCATGTGTTTTTAAAAAACTTTTAGTCTCATACTCATGCATTTCATTCATGAAATATTGTGCTTTGAGGAGTTTCTGCATAAAATTGCTCTGTTTTTCAAAAATTTAATTTTTCCAGATTTTCGATCGATCGAATCTGTCTCTCGACTGATCGAAATTGCGATTAAAATTTTGGTTTGAATCTGTCTGACTCGATTGGTATTCGATCGATGCTCGATCGATCGAAATTGAAAAATTTTCAGTTTTTAGAGTTTTTGACCAAATTTTTTTTTCTTGCATCATTTATGTTTAGGATTTACATGAATTGCATTGTTTTTGTATCCATCTTGTAGTTTTGCAGTCATATCTCTCATTGTTTTCACACATAACATGCATACACTTTGCTAAATTGGGTACTCAACTTGAATTAGAAATTGATTGATTAATTTTTGAGTCCTTTGTACATTTTAGTATATGCTATTTTTCTTGATGTGTGAACTGTAGAAAATATTTTTCTTAAGAGATATGATGGATAATAATGTGCAAATATTTTCTCTACTCATGCAACTGTTTATGAGTCACACAGTGTCAAGTTTGCATTCATTGAAAGAGAGAATATTTTCCTTCATGTGTATCCTCAACTCATTTTTTTAGGTTTGTGTGTTTTTATTTTTCCCCATCTCCTAAATTTTCCCCAAAACTGTTTTTCCCAAAACTTGTTTTGTTTTTCCTATTTTTATAGGGGGAGAAAAGTTTTTTTTAACCTTTGTTGTTCATAGGGGGAGTTATTGCTCTTTTTAGGGGGAGTTATCTCTTTTTTCTATAGAGCTAATCTGTTTTATGTTCCCTTGGTTCTCTTTTTTTTTTTTTTTTTTTTTTTTTTTTTTTTTTTTTTTTTTCTCATGTTTACTCTTTGTTTGAGTTGTATTTGTCAATACGTGACAAAAAGGGGGAGAAATAGATGAAATTGAAATGTGGGAATCCTGTTTATGTTGTTTAGGGGGAGATAAAATTGTTTTTAAAAGGGGGAGAATATAAAAACTTTTTGATGTATCTAACTTAGGGGGAGAGTTAGTTTACTTTTGTTTTTATATTGTGCTTCATTTTGTTTATATGCCTTTCTTTCCACACATGCGGTGACGTGTTTGTTGAGTGTTTCAGGAAAGACAGGTGCATTCTGATCAAGACCTTCTACCTATTCTTGGCAACTTCTAGGTTAAGAGTCTTAGATTGGGATTTGTGATGTAATTGGGTATTTTATTGTATTGGGTTGTTCTTGTATTTAACATTTCATTTTGTATGAAAGTTTTGTCATGAATTTCCAAAGGGGGAGATTGTTAGGTTCTAAAAGTTTAGAATAATTGGCAAATCGTGAGCACACAAGAACATGTAAGCTGCAGAAAGAAGATTTCAGAATCTGCCTAGTTCAACCGATCGAAAAACAGGCTCGATCGATCAAAAGTCGTATTTGCAGAATTTTAAGTTGGCCCAAACAGCAGTTCTAGCCCATTAAGGATTAGGGTTTCAGATCTACTTCTCCCATTATATAAAGGAAACCCTAAGCACGTTTTTTATAAGGCTTTTTAGAGAGAGAAGAGTGTGCCTCTTTTGTATTTAGGGTTTTGTTCTTAAAACCTCTCTTATAACTTCTACCGGTGTTGTTCCTTGAAGAATCTCAGATCCGGTATTGCTGAAGTTGCTGCCTTCTCTAGTCATCAAAGGTGCTGAAGATCTAAACCTTCAAGGGTGGTCTTGGAGTCACAAACAGGTGAGTTTGTGTTGCTAAACCTTTGAGTGGGATCTCAAAGTCACAAACGGTGGTGTTTGTGTTTTGCAAAGGTCAAGGAAAGAAGGAGTCCGTGGATCTCGGAGCTGTCACGTGGTCGTGGTAGTAAGTTTCCTACATTGGGTAGCAATAGGATGTTAGTGGTCTAAGTCTTATTGTGTAAACTTCGATTCTTTCTAGTGGATTTGCTATTTTACCTTGAGGATAGCTAGGTTAAATCCTCCCCAGGTTTTTTACCGGTTTGGTTTTCCTGGGTCATCAGATCTTTGTATTCTTAATTTTTCGTTGCTTTATTGTTTTTGATTATTTGTGTTAACCTAGTTCTGTTTAAATTACCTAAGTTAATCACTTGGCTAATTCTCTAGGTTAATCTGTTGGGTTTAAGGGGTCTAAACGATTTGACAGATCCTTCCACCCAAGCACGGTAAAAAATCTCTAGAAGAACCCCAAATTTAGGTCACTGTTCAACCAGTTGGGATTTGGGCTAGAAGCAAGAAGGGTGGCCATAGGAGGTTGAGCATCTAGACCACCGGAGACCCTCGTATCTAATGGCCACCATAAATGATGTCCAAGTCCGAAGAGCATTAGTAGACACAGGGGCGTCACTCAACCTCATAGCCTTAAGTACCCTGGAAGTCATAGGCCTGACTAGCAGGAGGATCCTGGGGGCTCCCATGGAGATAATAGGATTTGGAGGATCAGCCGAATCAACTGAAGGATATGTGCAGTTGGCCTTAAGAGTGGGACCAATTGTGGCCCTGACAAGATTTCATGTGATCGACTTAGAAGTTTCCTACCATGTATTGTTGGGACGCCCGTGGCTCCATAAGCACCGCCTTATTCCATTTACGTACCATCAATGCGTTAAAGGGAGATTGAATGGAAGGCCCATAAGGATCCCTACCAACTATACCCCTTTCAGTCGGGGAGAGGTAAACTTTGTGGAAACGATGTTTTATGATGAGCTAGAACAAGATGATGAGGCTTCCATGCTGGGAACCCCAGGTGTGCCCATCTTAGAAGAAGAGGAAGGAGGGGGCACCCGAGATCTGAGAAACCTCTTAGAAAGAAAAAGGGAAAAGAGGGAACCTAGTTCTTCAGGATCCCGGGAATGTGTCATAGTACAAGAACCCGGAGGGAGGTTAATTTATCGATTGTGAAGGTGCGCGGGGCCCGAGTGCATCATGCAGGAGGGTCCCAGACCACCAGACTGTATGATGGCCCAAGAAGAGATCCTAGAGGAACCAGTAAAGGAGGCCTAAATTCAGCCTGAGGAGGAACTGAGGGAAGTAAACTTGGGGGTCAAGTTGGGATCCCAGAGGCCTGTTTTCATTAGTAGTCATCTAACAACACAAGAGAAGGAGCAACTGGTGGCCTTACTCCAAAAATACGTGGATGTGTTTGCATGGACCTATGATGAGATGCTTGGTCTAGACCCGGGATTGGTGGTCCATTCCCTCAACGTGGACCTAGGAGTCAAACTAGTAGTCCAGCCAACCAGGGTCTTTCACACTGATGTAGAAGCTCAGATAACTCAAGAAGTCAAGAAGTTGCTAGTAGCTGGTTTTGTAAAGCCCATCCAAAACCCCAAATGGCTTTCTAACATAGTACCTGTAAAGAAAAAGAACGGCCAAATCCGTTGCTGTGTGGACTTTTGTAACCTAAACAAGGCATGTCCAAAGGATAAGTTCCCACTGCCTAATATTGATCTCCTTGTAGATTTAGCTGTGGGAAGCTCTATGTTTTCGTTTATGGATGGGTATAGCAAATATAACCAAATCCACATGGCTGCCAAAGATGCAGAAAAGATGGCATTTCAGGACTCCAATTAGGAATTTCTATTATACTATGATGCCCTTTGGCCTAAAAAACCCAGGGGCCACCTACCAACGAACCATGACAGCCATCTTCCATGACATGATGCATAAAGAAATGGAAGACTACGTGGATGATATCGTGGTAAAATAAAAAACCAGGGCGGGACACCTGCAGATAATTGAACAGGTCTTTGAAAGGTGAGGGAAGTACAAGTTATGCATGAACCCCATGTAGTGTGCCTTTGGGGTGTCTGCTGGAAAGTTTCTTGGGTTCTTAGTACACCACAAAGGTAGAAGCGTGGATCCGGCCAAAACCACGGCCATTGCAACAATGAAAAGACCCACAACTGTAAGAGAACTTAAAAGTTTCCCAAGAAGGGTCTTCTACATTAGGAGGTTTGTGCCAGGATTAGCCTTTGTCACAAGTGGTTTATCCAAACTGTTGAAAAAGGGGGCTGAGTTTGCTTAGGGAACTGAACAGCAAGAAGCCTTTCAAAAAATCCAGCAGATCATGAATCATCTCCCCACTCTCCAAGCACCAGTACGTGGGTGACCCCGGTTGCAGTATCTAGCATCAAACACTCAGGCCATAGAGGCCTTGTTGGCACAAGAGGATGACGATGGGAATGAGCAACCCATTTACTACGTGAGCAGGATGCTTAAAGATACGGAAACTAGGTACCCCAAGATAGAAAAAGCTTGCCTGGTGGTCATTTACGAGTCCCAAAGACTGAAGCGATATTTATTGGCTCACCAGATTTTTTTGGTGACTAAGTCCCACCCCATAAAAGCACTCCTACATCAGCTACTCTTAACAGGGAGGATAGCATAGTGGCTGGTCCTGCTCTCTCAATACGACATAGGCCTCAGGACCCTTAAAGCTGTTAAAAACCAAGCCATAGCAGACCTGCTAGCACAGTTCCCAACTAAATGAAGAAATTTCGGGGGCAGTAGCGATGGCAGAGGTCACAGGAAAGAAATGGACGATGAGATTTGACGGGTCAGCAACGACGACTTTAAAGGGAGTAGGAATTGTACTAAGTTGTGAAGATGGGGATGCCGTACCAGTATCCTTCAAGCTCAGGTTTTTCCATTCTAATAATGTAGCCGAGTATGAGGCATACTTGACTGGGTTAACTATAGCACTCAGCATAGGGGTGAAGCATATGAGAGTTATGGGGGACTCCAATCTTGTGGTCTCCCAGGTGAAAGGTGACTTTGCACTAAGGGAACAAAGTTTTGTTGGGATAAGTGCCCTTAAATCCTATTGCATGATGCTATGTATGATATTATGTATGACATTATGTATTAGATGATGTATGACTTAATATTATGATAATAAAGTTGTTTTATTCTTATCTAAAATAATGGTAACATGAATATTTGGACATTATCATATAGTCCATGAGATGCATAGTATGTGATTTATGTGAAAGCCACAGAAGATATAAATCACAAGTTCTTTGTAAACTCAGAATTATAGTTCGTAGTCGGTGATGAAATTGGGCATTTCATCTGCGAAGACTATAACATATTAACTAAGATGATTTGTCTTGATCATGGAAGTGGAGACTTCTAGTTGATATGTTGATATATTTTAAGAGTTAAGACATATTGAACTGGACCACTGTGAGATTTATTATTCTCCTAACGACTGTCAATTGAATAATAAATCTCACGACTTCTATTCACATGAACTCTTAATCCTGAGAGAATAATGGACCTGATCATGAAATGTAGGTTGCTTTTATATATCAGGAGTGAGATCTAAAGTAACGGTCAAAACCTCAGTATGTTGGGCAGCTACATTTAGTGTTGATGGAATATATATATTCTCAAGATGGAATTCATAGTCTCTTAATGGAGATATAAAATATTCCCTTAAGATAAGTTTAATGGGTTCAGTTATTCAGAGAGTTAGGCATAGCCACTTTAGTAAGACTAAAGTATATATATTTATGAAATTAGATTTCATAAATATATGATGAATAACTTAAAAGGATTAAACCGGGTACTCAAGGATTAAGATGTAGTAATTTATAAAGTGGCAGTCTATATTCATGACTTTGTATTACTATGAATATTTTATGAAAGGGTTGCATGTATAATAAAATCTTGGGATATAATTTATTAATAAGGCCTAGAGTGCAATTATATTTATATAGTGGTATTAAATATAATTAGTGGTAACTTTGGACTTGTCAAGAGTTGACAGAAAAGCCTAAGGCCCATTAGAGATAGTGTCTTATTTATTCCCTTTTGGTCTCACTCCAAACCACACACTAAAGCTCAATTGGGAAGACCCAAAAGGCTAGTCCAATTAGATAATCAGTTATGTGGAGAGAAACATACATAATTTTATATTAGAATGAAATGGTTTGTATGTTCATATAAGTGAAAGAGAGAGACTCCTTCAATTTTTCTCTAGAACAAGCACATATAACTGATTAAGAGACCACACATCTTAGGCATCAAGTGGAGTTGGAGTGAAGATTGAAAGTGTTCTCAAGAACTTCTTCTCTTTGGTTTTGAATTTCACCACACCAAGGTACACTCTCTTATTCTTATATTCTGAAATATACATAGTGTATGTTATCAATTGCGAATGAAGTAGATCCGTTAATTTTTTGCTGCGTATGTTTTGTATGCAATACAAACATGTAATTTTCCTTCATTGGTATCAGAGCGGTCTTCATTTCGAATTTGTATAACATGTTTTGTGAGTTTTGGAATTAGAGATAATAGTTTCATTATGTTAGAAGATTTTATATGCATTTAATTTTTTGCATGGTTGTTGAAACTATGATTTGATAAAAACTGATATTGATGTTATGATGTTATTTAAATTTGAATTTAAGTTTGTTAAATTGATCTTTAAGGCTATAGCATTAATAGATTTCAGTTTTGATATCAAATTCTGCATATCATGTTCATATGGTAATTGTTTGTTCATGAAATCTAATTTCATAATTTCATAAGTCGCGAGACAGTAGCGAAAGTTTCAGTCTGATTTTTGTGTTTTCAATTTTTTCCTTAATTTGTTTTCGCGCTCTTAGTCGCGGGATACCCGCGAGACAGTCGCCTTTTTCGTAAGAAAAAGTGCTTAGTATAAAGTGCAAGGCTGTGTATAATTAGTTTATGCATGTTTAAAAGATAAAAACCTTTAATTTAAAACATCTAGTGGGAGAGAGATACAAGGGTTGGATCTCACGGCCTCTATTGTTGACTCATAGTAGTGTGAAATACAAACTTTGTCTTAGCTTCGAGCTTTGCATTCCATGCGGAGAGTATTTATTTCATGGTCCTACAAGATTGAATTTCTTGGTTTATAGTGGTTTGATCAAACACCTTGTCTTAGCTTCGAGCTTTGCATTCCATGCAGAGGGTGTTTTGTATCATGGTACTACATGATAAGCTTGTTAAGGGGATGGAATGTGGCTATACATGATTCTAGACAATGGTATACACTAGACTAAATATTATAGTATCCTCTATGCTGAGTTCTTGCTATAATTATTTAGAGGCCAAATGTATAACGGCATATTATTAAGTGTTTGATAAGAGTTATCATGATAGCACTAATAATGAGAATAGTTCTCGTTCAATCATAGTATTTAATGTTCACTCTATGCTGAGGGATATTGAGTATGGGATTGGGTTGTCATTGCATATATTATATTATGGTTTTATTAAGGTTCCATACTATATGTTTATATGCTAAATTGATAATGTCCAGTTTACTTATAATATTTATGTTTATTATTTTCATATTTGAACATGGCATCATTTAGCCCACTTGTTACCATTCTTAATCAAAACAAACTGACTGGATCCAATTATGTTGACTGGAAAAGAAACTTGGACATAGTTCTCACAGTTGAAGAGCACAAATATGTGCTTACTCAACCATGTCCTAGCTTTCCTTCATTAGATGCTCCTCCTGAGGAAAAACAGCGATATGATCGTTGGTAGAAATCTAATGAAATGGCCAAGTGCTACATCCTAGCGTCCATCTCAAATGTTCTACAGCATCAAATGCAGGATGTAGAACTAGCTTCGGACATTATGCTAAGTCTGAAGGAGATGTTTGGTGAGCAAGGCCGTTCTGCAAGGCAAGAAACCATGAGACAAATTTATAATACCAAAATGGTTGAAGGTAGTTCAGTGAGAGAGCATTGTCTTACAATGATCTCTAATCTGAATACATTAGAGGTTTTAGGTGTCGATATTGATGGAGAATCCCAAGTGGATATGATACTCCAGTCACTACCGGAATCATTCAAGGAATTCAGACTTAATTATAACACAAACAAAAAGATTTATTCTTTGTCTGAATTAATGAATGAGTTGGTAGCGGCGGAAGGCATCCTTGGTACTTCTAGTGTTAAAGCCAATGTGGGTGAAGCTTCTACTTCTCAACCTAAGTCGAAAGGCAAGGGTAAGAAGAATAAGTAGAAGGACTTCACTAAGCAAGAGGGTAAACAAATTGTCTTAGGGGTTGCTAACAAAGGAAAGAAGCTCAAAGGAAAATGTTTCCATTGTGGTGAGAAAGGACATTGGAAGAGAAATTGTCCAAAATTCAAGGCTGCCAATAATAAGGGTATGAATAGCTCATTCCTCCTTGAAATATGTTTGGTACAAAATCCCATGGATTCCTGGTGTGTGGATTCAGGTTGTACTAATCATATCTGCAATTCTTTGCAGGGGTTCCAAGAGACCAGAAAGCTTAAAGAAGGGGAATTGTTTCTAACCTTGGCTGATGGGAGTAGGATTCCGGTTGTAGCTATTGGAGTGTTTAATTTATGTTTTGAGTCAAGAGTTTTAATATTAGATGACTGTCTGTATGTACCTAATGTTCGTAGGAATTTAATTTCTGCAACTTATTTGGGTAAAAATGGATATTGTGTTATCCTTAAAGACAATGTTGTAATAAAGAAGGATAAAGTGTTTATCTGTTCTGGCAATATTGTGGATGGTCTTTATATTTTAACTCCTAATAAGCATGAATTATATAATTCTGAATTAAATAATGGCTCACATGTAAAATCATTAAAGAGAAAGTTTTGTTGTACTAGTGATGCATATCTTTGGCACTTGCGTTTAGGTCATATTAATGCAAATAGGATTCAAAGACTGATCAAAGATGGACTCCTAGAGCCATTGGATTTTGATGAATTACCAGTTTGTGAATCTTGTTTGGAAGGTAAAAAGACCAAACGACCTTTTAATGTAAAAGGTAGAAGAGCCCAAGAGTTACTAGAACTAGTACATTCAGATGTATGTGGTTCTATGTCAATCCAAGCAAGAGGTGGTTATGAGTATTTCATTACTTTCACTGATGATTACTCTAGATTTGGTTATGTGTACCTAATGAAACGGAGGTCCGAAGACTTTAAAAAGTTCAAAGAGTTTAGGGCTGAAGTTGAGAATCAATTAGGTAAACGCATAAAGGCAATTCGATCTGATCGTGGTGGCGAATACCTTCTTGGGGATTTCAAGGGTTACTTAACTGAAAATGGGATTATATCTCAATTGACTGCACCTGGAACTCCACAACAAAATGGTGTAGCGGAAAGAAGGAATAGGACTCTTTTAGATATGGTTAGGTCCATGATGAGTTATTTGACTCTACCAACTTCTTTTTGGGGATATGCCTTGAACACTGCAATGTATCTTCTGAATTTAGTACCTTCGAAGTCTGTTCCTAAAACACCTGTAGAGTTGTTGAATGGGCGTAAGCCTAGTATGAGACATCCCCATATTTGGGGTTGTCCAGCACATGTGTTGAAAGGAAAAACTGACAAGTTACAGTCTAAAATAGAAGTGGTTTTCTTTGTAGGGTATCCAAAAGGAACTGTTGGAGGTTTATTCTATAGTCATAGAGATAACAAAGTATTTATTAGTACAAATTCCAAATTCTTGGAAAATGACTATATGAATAATTTTACTCCTAGAAGTAGAGTTTTATTGACTGAAATGAATGAACCTATAATTGAACAACCAATGGTTGAAACTAGGGATGATGTGGCTGTATTGGATACACCACAAGATACTACTCATGAGATGTCTAGTACACAGGTACCTCGTCGTAGTGGGAGGAATGTTAGGCTACCTATAAGATTCATAGGTCTTGGAGAGACTTATGAAGCTATCTCAGAGGAGGCCAAAAATGATCCTTACACTTATGAAGAAGCAATGAATGATATAGATGCACATCATTGGGTTCAAGCTATGAAATCTGAATTAGATTCCATGTATTCCAATCAAGTTTGGGATCTTGTAAAGGCGCCTAACGGCATTAAACCTGTTGGTTGCAAATGGGTTTACAAGAGGAAGAGAGGAATATATGGAAAGGTTGAAACCTTTAAAGCAAGGCTAGTGGCAAAAGGGTACACTCAAAAGGAAAGTATTGATTATGAAGAAACCTTTTCACCAGTAGCAATACTTAAATCTATCAGAATTCTCTTATCCATTGCTGCTCATTATGATTATAAGATTTGGCAAATGGATGTCAAGATTGCATTTCTCAATGGTAATCTTGAAGAGAAATCTATATGAAGCAACCAGAAGGTTTTATAGCTAAGAACCAAGAGCGTATGGTATGCAAGTTGAAAAGGTCCATTTACGGACTTAAGCAAGCATCTAGGTCATGGAACATTAGATTTGATCAAGAAATCAAGTCATTTGGTTTTGAACAAAATCTTGATGAACCATGTCTGTACAAAAGACATCAAGATAAAGTAGTAATGTTCCTAATGCTTTATGTTGATGATATTCTACTCATTGGAAATGATGTAGGTGTAATGTCATCAGTAAAGTTTTGGTTGTCAAGTCAATTTGATATGAAGGACTTGGGTGAGGCCAACTTTATTCTAGGGATCAAGCTTTGGCAAGATCGCAAGAATAAGATGTTAGGTTTATCACAAGCTGGATATATAGATAAGGTTCTAGTACGGTTTAGCATGCAAAACTCCAAGAAAGGTTTACTTCCTTTCAGACATGGAGTTTCTTTGTCTGATGACCAAAGGCCTAAGACTCAAGAGGAAGTAGCTATGATGAGATAAGTTGCTTATGCTTCTGCCGTAGGAAGTCTTATGTATGCCATGCTTTGTACTAGACCAGATATCTGTTTTTTAGTTGGCATGGTCAGCCGGTATCAATCAAATCCAGGACCACAACATTGGCAAGCTGTAAAGCATATTCTCAAGTATCTACGGAGAACGAGAGATTATATGCTTGTTTACCAATGTGAGGATTTGATTCTCATTGGCTATACAGATTCAGACTTTTAATCGGATCTAGATTTCAGAAAGTCCACGTCAGGATATGTATTCACCTTGAGAGGTGGAGCCATAAGTTAGAGGAGTGTTAAGCAATCTTGTATTGCAGACTCCACCATGGAAGCTGAATATGTTGCTGCTTGTGAGGCGGCAAAGGAAGCTGTTTGGCTCAAGAAATTCCTTTCTGATCTTGGTGTTGTTAGAACGGAGCAAGTTCCCATCATATTGTTTTGCGACAATAGTGGAGCGGTTGCACAATCCAAGGATCCAAGTAATCACAAGAAAGGAAAGCACATTGAGAGAAAGTACCACATCATTCGAGACATTGTTGCTCGTGGAGATGTGGTGGTAGCAAAGATTGATAGTGCAAATAATCTAGCAGATCCCTTTACCAAAGCCTTGCCTCAAAGGACCTTCGAGTCACATTTGGAGGGAATGGGAGTTAGATTAGTGCACAATAGTCTTTAGGGCAAGTGGGAGATTGTTGGGATAAGTGCCCTTAAATCCTATTGCATGATGGTATGTATGATATTATGTATTAAATGATGTATGACTTAATATTATGATTAATAAAGTTGTTTTATTCTTATCTAAAATAATGGTAACATGAATATTCGGACATTATCATATAATCCATGAGATGCATAGTATGTGATTTATGTGAAAAGTCACAGAAGATATAAATCACAAGTTCTTTATAAACTCAGAATTATAGTTCGTAGTCGGTGATGAAATTGAGCATTTCATCTGCGAAGACTTTTAGTTGATATGTTGATATGTTTTAAGAGTTAAGACATATTGAATTGGACTGCTGTGAGATTTATTATTCTCCTAACGACTGTTAATTGAATAATAAATCTCAAGACTTTTATTCACATGAACTCTTAATCCTGAGAGAATAATGGATCTGATCATGAAATATAAGTTGCTTTGATATATTAGGAGTGAGATCTAAAGTAACGGTTAAAACCTCAGTATGTTGGGCAGCCACATTTTGTGTTGATAGAACATATATTCTCAAGATGGAATTCATAGTCTCTAAACGGAGATATAAAATATTCCCTTGAGATAAGTTTAATGGGTTCAGTTATTCAGAAAGTTAGGCCTAACCACTTTAGTAAGACTAAAGTATATATATTTATGAAATTAGATTTCATAAATATTTGTTGAATAACTTAAAAGGATTAAACCAGGTACTCAAGGATTAAGATGTAGTAATTTACAAAGTGGCAGTCTATATTCATGACTTTGTATTACTACGAATATTTTATGAAGGGGTTGCATATATAATAAAGTCTTGGGATATAATTTATTAATAAGGCCTAGAGTACAATTATATTTATATAGTGGTATTAAATATAATTAATGGTAACTTTGGTCTTGTCAAGAGTTGACAGAAAAGCTTAAGGCCCATTGGAGATAGTGTCTTATTTGTTCCCTTTTGGTCCCACTCCAAGCCACACACTAAAGCCCAATTGGGAAGGCCCAAAAGGCTAGTCCAATTAGATAATCAGTTATGTGGAGAGAAACATACAGAATTTTATATTCAAATGAAATGGTTTGTATGTTCATATAAGTGAAAGAGAGAGACTCCTTCAATTTCTCTCTAGAACAAACACATAGAACTGATTGAGAGACCACACATCTTGGGCATCAAGTGGAGTTGGAGTGAAGATTGAAAGTGTTCTCAAGAACTTCTTCTCTTTGGTTTTGAATTTCACCGCACCAAGGTACACTCTCTTATTCTTATATTCTGAAATTTACATAGTGAATGTTATCAATTGCGAATGAAGTAGATCCGTTAATTTTCTGCTGTGTATGTTTTGTATGCAATACAAACATGTAACTTTCCTTCAAGTTTGGCAGCCTACAGGGCTTAGGCACAAAGGTTGGAGCAGGAATTCCAGACCTTTAGCGTGGAATACAACCAGAGGAGTGAAAACAGGTTTACTGATGCACTAGCTACCCTGGGATCCCAAGTATCGTTCAAAGGAAGAGGTGCACTAATAAGAATAGGGAAATAGGAAAATTCCATCATAAAGATCCTCAAAAGGATGTTCCCCAAAGAACCTAAACAATAGGATTAGAGGAGTGAATTTACTGAAAAGATGAAAAAGGCAGGATCAGGAGGGAACATCAAGGAACTGAGGGACTACACTCTAATAGCAGGGGAGTTATACAGGAGATTACCCGGAGGGATCCTATCTAGGTGTATCAATGAGAAGGAGGGAAGGCTAAGATTGGAAGAACTACATAGCCAAGCTTGTGGGGTTGCAGAAAAGATCAGTATGTACAGAAGAATGCAATGCATGGGATACTACTAGCTAAATATGAACAAAGAGGCAGCAGCTATACTGGAAAAGTGCCAAAGAAGTCAAATTCCGATGGACAGGGAAGAAAGCTATGCTATATTTGTTGCAGAAGATTGGAGAATTCCATTCATAGAGTACTTGGGTCAAGGGATCGTACCAATTGACAGGACATCAGCTCACCAGCTCAAGAAACTTGCGGTTAGGTACTTCCTATAGAACAAGATCCTATTCAAAAAAGGATACAATGGAGATCCTTTAAGATGCCTAGGGCCAAGGGAAGCCAGAGAAGTGGTCAAGGAAGTTCACTCCAGCGACTGTGGAAGCCACCCAGGAAAAAGAAGACTATACAAGCAATTACTACTATCGGGGTATTATTGGCCAACAATGAAGAGGGACTCTTAAGGAGTAGTCAGAACTTTCCATGCCTGTTAAGTACTTGGAGATGCAATTCATACTCACCCAAATGTGCTGCAAGAAATGACAACACCGTGGCCTTTCCATACTTGGGGGCTTGATCTCATAGGACCTATAAACCCCCTTTCCAATGGTTACATATGGATCCTGGCAGCCATTGAGTACTTTACGAAGTGGGTAGAAGCTATCCATTTGAAAAAGGCCACTGGCGTAGCCATGGCAAACTTTATTCGAGAGCACATCATTATAAGGTCCGGGATCCCTAAGAGACTGATCAACCATAAATAAAGACATGAAGAACCTGACTGAGGTGAATTTTTACTTCATTTCTAAGAGGACTTAGAGCTTGATGATGATCTAAAATCGTTAATGAGTTGTAGGTTCCTGCTTTAATGGGTACCTGTGGAATAAAAACAAATAGACCAAAAAGAAGGCACAGGTGTGGTACCAGCCAAGAACCCTCCGAATGTTAAGCTAGTAAATGAGAAATCTCTAAGAACTTTATAGTGAGAGAGATAGGGATTTTTCATGTGCTTGAGAGAAGTGGAGGTCTAGTACTTATATAGTGGTGAGTGGTGAATCGGAATCCCTTGAATGTAGGGATCTTTCTTTGCCGATAGGGATTGACGCGTAGGGTTTCCAAGATTTCAGGTTGTTTTCCCACATGAGAGCGATATGGTGAGTAATGGGTTTTATTTTGTGTGTTATGCAAGATATTTTCATGTATAGAAATTTGTGGAGACCAAGTCAGGCCACGCTGGGATCGTTGGCCTGCTCAACCCATCAGTCTTGCGGTTTGTCGTCACCTTATTTCCTCCCGTCAGTATGAGACAAACGAGCCTCGTCATCGTCCTCTTGGTAAGTGTCGTTGACCTATCAAGGGTCCCCCATCACCTTAAAGCTAGCAACCATATAGAGCCCATCTGCCATACATGTTGAAAACATCCCCATTAGTTGCCTTCTACTATATGGCTCCATCGGCTCTAGTTGACGGGTCATGGAGTATAATCATTAACAGCAATTTTTTCGAAAGGGGTGTCATTAATTGTTCTTGATCTTCCTGGATTAAATGCTAGGAGACACGTGGAGTTAGTTGGTCGGCCTCGTTTCTAATCATAAGTGTCGCTTCGGATAGTGCGCCCCTTGGCTTTATAAATAGTTCATTTCCTACTTTTTTAATCCTTTACTTCTTTCTGAGAACTTTGTGAGACCTAGAGCTGTCACATCGTCAGTCTTACTGCCCGTCGTTCTTGAAACGTCGCCTTTCGAGAGACCTGTTGTCCAGATCTTTCGTCTGTTATAGTCTCCCTTCCCCTTCTTTTCTTTTTTCATTGTTACTTTTCTCTTTTTTTTTTTTTTTTTTTTTTTTTTTTTTTTTTTTTTTTGCAATTAGTTGTCTTTTTGTGTTTTGAGACTCGTCAAAATAGGTTCTTAGAAAACCTTCGTCGCTTCTAGATGGATAGATGTCAGATAGAGAAATGACGAGTGAACAATCGTCTTCAGTCCATGAGGGTGAAGGCTACGGCGAGGTCTACCTGTTAGGGCGCAAGCTCGAGGAAGATTCCCTTCTGTCCCCAGAAAGGAAACCGTCTACCAATTCCCCCAGTGTTGAAGAGGAGATTAAGGAGGAAGAGGATGAGGGAGATGTGGAGGGAGATGAGAATAACAAGGAAGAGGAGGATGAAGAGGATGAGGAGGATGAGGAGGACGAAGGGAACACGTCTGAGGGAGTAGAGTCAGTAGGACAGGAGGACGGGGGTGCCCGTCCCTTCATTCTCCCTACGATATGGATCGTCAATGATTTCTACCTGATGATGTCTGATAAGGTGTTCAACACCGTCCGAGACCGCTACCAAATCCCTAAGCACATTGCTTTCCGTCTTTCCCGAAAGTTTGAAAGGTGCTATTTTAGGAAGACCGTAGACGTGGGAATATATGACGCCATGTTTGCTGCTGGGCTGAGGCTGCCTCTGACAGATTTACACTGTTAGCTAGCCAACTATTTGGGCCTTTCCGTCAGCCAAATTGCTCCCATGCTTGGAGAATTTTTATTGGATCTAAAGTAATCTAGGGTTAGCTTAGTGGCGGGAACCATCGGCTTATTCTCATTGAGTTCTTCTATTACTACAAACCCCAGCACATCTCTTCGCCTTATAGGATTTATCACTTCTTAGTGAGGAAGATGTCGCTTAGGCTAGTATCGGACATGCCTGACTCGAACAGAAATTGGAAAAATAGGTATTTTTTTCATCCAAGGGATGGACTGGGTGTTAGACGAGAGGAATGGGATAGCATGCCTAATGAGTTTGACAATACATGGGGTATTGTGAAGGATTCAAGTGTGACACCATCCATGTTCTTTTACCCGCACCTCACTCCTTTTGCCATGAATTTTAACATCGTCCATTTTTTCTTTCAACTCAAGTTTGTTGCAGATAACTGACAAGCAGGAGGCTTTTATCCATCGTGTATTGGAGGTGCCTCTGAGCCAAAGGAAGTGGAAGGACCTCGTCACTTTAGACACCCTTCACGCATATTGCGGAGGTTCTGAATCATCACCTGAAGCCCATCGATTACATGCTATTTCTTGTCGATGTTAGTTTTGAATTCTTTATTTGCTCCTAGTCGTCTGTCTTTTTCTTTTCACTAATGTCTATTCCTTGGCAGAAATGGAAGCAGGAAGGCAGAGGGCATTGGTGAGGCAAGCTGCTGTGGCACGTAAGCAGCAAGAGAAAGGTGGGTCCTCGGCGTCAGCCTCCAAGGTCGTCACTAAGGGGACTTTGAAAAGGAAAAATGATGGCAAAGATGATCGTCCACATAAGAAGGGAACACCCCCCCCTCCCGGGTTGGCGACATGCAGCCAAAACAACCGTCGCCCCCCAAACCTAGCAATGAGGATGGTAAAGAATTGATGACAGGGAAGGGCCCTGTCCTTCAAGGCACCGTCCACAGGCTGCTTACACACAAGGATTATGCTGTTGAGATGGTTGATTCAATCATCAAGGAGACGGACTTGGATCCTTGCGCTGATTAGACCACGGAGGAATTGGGGGTGTAAGGCCTCTTCGACTTGTCTAGGGTATATTCCTCTCAAGTTATGGTTTAATGCATTTTTTGTTTATTCTTTTCCTAATGGACGTCTTGATTCAGGTGTTGGTGCGTATGAAGGCACTTTAGGATAGGTGCATTGCCAAAGAGGGGGTGATCGGTCGGTATTGTAAGCACTAAGAGATTGAGAATAAGGAGTGAGATCAGTACAAAGAGGCCATCCATATTCTCAATGAAGAGCTAACGACCACAACCACCAAGCTGAAGGAGGAATCCCGTCTCCGAGAAGAGGTGGAGAAGGTGAAGGCTGACCTGGCGACAGAGTTGACTACCTTCTGTGGGCAAGTGGAGAAGGCGGCCGACACCATAGTGGAGTTTAGGGACTCTCAATCCTTCTTTGATGCCTGCAGTGTCTACGATGGTGACGGATTCGATGACTACCTAAAACAAGTCAGGTCCGTCTACCCTGATTTAGACTTGTCCAAGGTCAACATAGATGACACCGTGCTGCAGACGCTCGGAGGAGGCAACACCATTAGTGATGAGCCTGACGACGCCTCCCATATAGTTAAGCAAGAGGTGAAGGATGACGGTGTGGTCATTGCCCAGCCTATTCTTGAAGGCGTTATTGCCTATGTGGTCCCGTTTGTTATTGGTCTGTCTGCCAAAGGCCCGACAGCCGTTGATTTTCCTCCATCTTAGTTTCTTTTAATTTTTTAACTTGTATTTATGTATTCTATCTTATTTTCAGAAAATAGTGAGTGCCCTTTCGGCTTTGGATGTAAACATTTTGTCCTTTATGGGCTTTTTTCTATTGTCTCTCTTTTTTATATCTGTTTTTGAATATGCCTCTGCCATACGTGGGTTTTTTAATCTACTTGTCTTTCCTGTGGGGCTTAGGTTAATTTCTGGGGACTTGATACTTGTCAGTTTTTGTGGTCACCAGTCCACCCTAGGGGTTAGACTTGGTAGAATTCTTAAGACCAAGCACCCTTCGGTGTCCTTAGTCATCTGCCCACCTATTAGGTTAGGACTTGGTAAAGCTTTCAAGCACTAGGTACATTGTCTGTATCTGTGGCCGTCTGTTTACCCCGTATGTAAGACTTAGGATATTTTTGAGGACAAGGTACTCGTCGGTATCCGTGGTCGTCTGTCTACCCCGTAGGTAAGACTTAGGATATTTTTGAGGACCAAGTACCCGTCGGTATCTGTGGTCGTCCGTCCACCCTACACGTAGGACTTATAATATCTTGACTAGGTACCCATTGGTATTCGTGGTCATCCGCCCACCCTATAGGTAGGACTTAGAATATCTTGACTAGTACCCGTCGGTATTCGAGGTCGTCGGTCTACCCCGTAGTTAAGACTTAGAATATTTTGGGGTATACATGGTCTGTCCACCTCATGGGTTAGACTTAGTAGATTTTCAGGATAAACATGGTTCGTCCACCTTTTGGGTTGGACCTAGTAGATTTTCAAGTTAACTCTTCGGTTTCTTGATCCGTTCACTAAAGGAAATAAATTTCAAGTCACCTCTTGGGTTCCTTGATCCGTCCACTTAAGGACATAGATGTACCTACAACTTTGTTGGAAAGTATATATGTGCACATAGTGTTGCTGAATAACTCCTCATATTATGGTAAAACAAAAGCATAAACCACATACTGTCTAAAAACTATATTAAAATTGTCTCTTGGACAAAAAATACTTTAAATAAAGAAAAAAAAAATAGACTGGGAATCAGAAGTGGTAGTCTGTATGTTATATCGTCTACTGGTTATATTTCTTTACGTGCCCAGTGTTCCAAGGGTGATGTAATTTTTGATCGTCGAGTGTTTCAAGGTGATACGTGCCTTTCCTCTACCACGAAGTGATTCTGTAGGGTCCTTACCAATTGGGCCCTAGCTTTCCTTAGGAGGGATCTCTTGTGGTGCGTCACCCTTCTTAGGACAACGTCTCCAACTTGAAAGTCTCTATGCCTGACTTTGGAATTGTAGTGCTTGGCCATGAGGTCCTGGTATCGTGCTAACGTTTATTCGGTTGTTGTTCTGACCTCTTCAACTTGAAAGTCACTATGCCTAACTCTGGAATTGTAGTGTTTAGCCATGAGGTCCTGGTATCGTACTAACCGTTGAGTGTTTCCAGGTGATAAGTGCCTTTCCTTTACCATGAAGTGATTCTGTAGGGTCCTTCCTAATTGGGCCCTAGCTTTTCTTGGGAGGGATCTCTTGTGGTGCTTGCCACCCATCTCAGGACAAGGTCTCTAACTTGAAAGTCTCTATGCCTAACTCTGGAATTGTAGTGCTTGGCCATGAGGTCCCGGTATCATGTTAACCTTTGTTCAGCTGTTGTTCTGACCTCATCCACTAGGTCCAACTGTAGGCACATGGCCTCATCATTTTTCTTTCTTCATGATTCTCCACTCTAAAGCTTATGAGTCCGATTTTAGCAGGGATAATAGCTTCGCTCTCGTATGCTAGTCGGAAGGGTGTTTCCCTTGTAGGTGTTCTTGCTGTTATCTTGTATGCCCACAATACACTTGGCAGCTCATCTAGCCATATAGCCTTTGCCCCCTCTAGCCAAGTCCTGATGATTTAAAGTAAGGATCAGTTCGTGACTCAACTTGTCCATTGGCCAGAGAGTGGGTAGGCAAGGAGTAATGATTCCTGATTCCCAATTATGAGCAAAAATCCCTAAATGACTCGTTGCTGAACTGCTTTCAATTGTTCGAGACCAAGACTCTAGGGATTCCGTACCTGTAGATAATGTTTCTCCAGATGAAGCTTCGTATGTTTTTCTCCATGATGGTGGCTAGTGCTTTAGTTTTCACTCATTTGGTAAAGTAGTCTATACCGACCACTAGGAATTTAGGCTATCTTACTGTAGTTGGGAATGGGCCTATGATGTCCAATCCCCACTAAGCCAAAGGCCATAAGGCGATCATCGGAGTGAGCTCTTCTGTTGGTTGTCTAATGACGTTGCTGAACTTTTGATACTTGTTGCAGGTTTTAACATATTGTCGCAGGTTTTAACATAAGCTTGGGTATCCTTCTGCATGGTAGGCCAGGAGCATCCTGCTCAAATCAACTTGTGTACTAACGACCATGATCCTGAATGGACTCCTTTGCGAACTTCCTTTATGACATAATCTGCTTCCTCGGTGGTTAGGCATTTCAGGTATGGTAAGGAGAATCCTCTTTTATATAGGATGTCTTTTATCAAGACGAATTGTGCTACTTGAACCTTCAACTTCCTTGTGGCCTCTTTACCATCGGGTAGTGTGCTATCTCTCAAATACGAGACTATTGGTGTGGTCCAGTTGCCTTCCAAGCCTATTTTCTACACAAACACGGCATCTATCACGGGGGAAAGTTGAACAAAAGAAAGTACCTTACTGGAGATGAGTATGTGTTCCGTTGATGCAGCCTTGGCTAGACGAACTACTTGCTCGTTCTCTTCACTTGGGATTTGAACGAAATTGGCCTGAAGGTTGTTCTCTACCTGCTTCATTATTTGCTCTAGGTACTTCTTCATCAATTTGCCTCACCATTCACCTGACTCGTGACTACCTAAGAGTTGCAATAAACAACATGCTTGTGGCCCCTGCTGCTTTAGCGAGGTCTAGTCCTGCCACTAAGGCTTCATACTCCACCTCATTGGTGGTTGTAAGGAAGTCGAGACGAAACATGCACTCGATTTCATCCCCTTCTAGAGAGTGGATTACTATGTTAGGATATGTGCCCTTAAATCCTATTGTATGATGCTATGTATGACATTATGTATGATTTAATGTTATGATTAATAAAGTTGTTTTATTATTATCTAAAATAATGGCAACATGAATATTTAGACATTATTATATAGTCCATGAGATGCATAGTATGTGATTTATGTGATTTAGTCACGGAAGATATAAATCACAAGTTCTTTGTAAACTCAGAATTATGGTTCGTAGTCGGTGATGAAATTGGGCATTTCATCTGCGAAGACTATAACATATCAACTAAGATGATTTGTCTTGATCACGGAAGCGGAGACTTCTAGTTGATATGTTGATATCTTTTAAAAGTTAAGACATATTGAACTGGACCACTGTGAGATTTATTATTCTTCAAATGACTGTCAAATGAATAAAAATCTCACGACTTCTATTTGCATGAACTCTTAATCCTAAGAGAATAATGGATCTGATCACGAGATGTAGGTTGCTTTGATATATCAAGAGTGAGATCTAAAATCACGATCAAAACCTCAATATGTTGGGCAGCCACATTTAGTGTTGATGGAATATATATTCTCAAGATAGAATTCATAATCTCTTAACGGTGATATAAAATATTCTCTTGAGATAAGTTTAATGGGTTTGGTTATTCAGAATGTTAGACCTAACCACTTTAGTAAGGATATACTAAAGTATATATTTATGAAATTGGATTTCATTATTATATGATGAATAACTTAAAAGATTAAACCGGGTACTCAAGGATTAAGATGTAGTAATTTCAGAGTGGCAGTCTATGTTCATGACTTTATATTACTACGAATATTTAATGAAGGGGTTACATGTATAATAAAGTCTTGGGATATAATTTATTAATAAGAGTTAGAGTGCAATTATATTTATATAGTGATATTAAATATAATTAGTGGTAACTTTGGGCTTGTCAAGAGTTGACAGAAAAGCCCAAGGCCCATTGGAGCTAGTGTCTTATTGGTCCCTTTTGGTCCCACTCCAAGCCACATACTAAAGCCCAATTGGAAAGACCAAATAGGCTAGCCCAATTAGATAATCAGTTAGTTATAAAGGGAGAAACATACAGAATTTTTCATAAGAGAAAAAGATATATCATTGTGAAGTGGTGTGTATGTGTGAGTGAAGCCACTCAGTTATTCTCCCTTGGAAACTGATTGAGAGACCACACTTCTTGGGCGTAAAGTGGAATTGGAGTGAAGATTAAAAGTGTTCACAAGTACTTCTAAGCTTTTGTTTTGAATTTCACTGTACTAAAGTTTGCTATCTCGTTCTTAAATTCTGAAATTTACATAGTGCATGTTATCAAACATGAATGAAATAGATCCATGTTTGTTGCTTTCGCTGTGCGTTTTGTATGAGATGCAAAACCAGATTTACCAACAATTGATATCAGAGCCAGGTTTTCATATCATGATTGTATAATATGTGATTGAATTTTAGAATAAAAAAAGTGGTTTCTTGATGATATTGGGTTCAAACCAAAAGAATATACATCCTTGGTGTGAATTGTATATTAAATATTGGCCAATTGATCCTATATATTCATGAATTGATTATTGAATCTGTATTCATGTTTATATTTATTACGTTTGAATCGATGAAGCCTCTGGTCAATAGATAGTGCCGTGTCTTGTTTACAATAGCCAAGGATTGATTGTTATATTAATTCAATAACCTTTATATGTCATGCGCGTGAACCAAATGTATGCAACGCTTGGCTATATATAAGGCTTGCATGATATGGGGTTTTATATAAGGCTTACATGCTTACAATTATGAAACACAATTTTGAAACTATGCATGTATCAAGTGGCGTTTGACTTTTGGCTAGAGATGCATGATATGATTTGTATTTTTATAGTCAAACCGTTTATATTATACGCATGCAATATTTGTCTTGGATATGTTAATCCTTTATATGTACAATCTGTATATTATTTTATATATAAAAATATATGGGTTTACATGCATCATATATATTTATGGATTTACATGCATTAGTCCGTATATTATATTATATTATATAAATATATATGGGTTTACATATATATAAATATATGAGTTTGATCAAGGATTCATCATATATTTATAGTCAAACAGTTCATGTTAATGCTAGGGTTATGAAATTTATTTCTAATGAGATTAGGATTATGTTTTCAAGGTGTCTAGCAATATTATTGTCCTTGATCTTAAAAACCTTTAATTTAAAACATCTAGTGGGAGAGAGATACAAGGGTTGGATCTCACGGCCTCCATTATCGGTTCATAGTAGTGTGGGTAAACACCTCGTCTTGGAGTATATGCCTTGCAATCCCAAAGGAGGGTGTTTACTTCATAGTACTACAAGATTGAACTAACCCGTTTAAAGTAGTGTGAACAAGCACCTCGTCTTGGCGTATATGCCTCGCGATCCCAAAGGAAGGTGTTTTGTTTCATGGTACTACAAGTTTAAACACTATAAAGGGAGATGAAACGTGGCTACACATGATTCTAGATAATGGTGTACACTAAACTAAGTGTAATGTTAACCTCCCAAAGGAGCTATGTCATTATTATTTAAAGGCTAAAGGAAATACGACATATTATTAGTGTTTGATAAGAGTTATCATGATAGCACTAATAATGAGAATATTTCTCAACTAATTAATGTGTTTATAATAAACTTGCTACCAAGGAATTATAGACATGGATTGGGTTGTTGTTGCATATATTATTTTATGGTTTTATTAAGGTTCCATATTATTTGCTTATATGCTAAATTGATAATGTCCAGTTTACTTACTATATTCATGTTTGTTATTTTCAGATTTAAATCGACATCATTTAGCCCACTTGTTGCTGTTCTTAATCAAAACAAACTGACTGGATCCAACTATGTTGACTGGAAAAGAAATTTGGACATTGTTCTTACTGCTGAAGAGCACAAATATGTGCTTACTCAACCATGTCCTAACTTTCCATCATTAGATGCTCCTCTTAAGGAAAAACAGCGATATAATCATTAGCAGAAATCTAATGAGATGACCAAGTGTTATATTGTAGCATCTATTTCAAATGTTCTACATCATCAAATGCATGATGTAGAACTAGCTTCGGACATTATGCTAAATCTGAAGGAGATGTTTGGTGAGCAAGACCGTTCTGCAAGGCAAGAAACTCTGAGGTAGATTTATAATACCAACATGGTTGAAGGTACTTCAGTGAGGGAGCATTGTCTTAGGATGATCTCTAATCTGAATACACTGGAAGCTTTAGGTGTCGATATTGATGAAGAATCCCAAGTGGATATGATACTCCAGTTACTACCAAAATCATTCAAGGAATTCAGGCTTAACTATAATATGAACAAAATGGTTTATACATTGTCTGAATTGATGAATGAGTTGGTAGCTGCGGAAGGCATCCTTGGTACTTCTAGTGTTAATGTCAATATGGCTGAAGCTTCTACTTCTCAACCTAAGTCGAAAGGCAAGGGTAAAAAGAAGAATAAGAAAAGAGACTTCACCAAGAGAGATGGTAAACAAATTGCCTTAGAAGTTTCCAATAAAGGAAAGAAAACCAAAGGAAAGTGTTTCCATTGTGGTGAGAAAGGACATTGGAAGAGGAATTGTCCAATATTTAAAGCTGCCAAGAATAAAGGTATGAAAAGTACATCTCTTCTTGAAATATGTTTGGTACAGAATCCCACGGATCCCTGGTGTATGGATTTAGGTTGTACTAATCATATCTGCAATACTTTGCAGAGGTTCTAGGAGACTAGAAAGTTGAATGAAGGGGAATTGTTTCTTATATTGGCTGATGGGAGCAGAATACTAGTTGTAGCTGTTGGAGTGTTTAATTTATGCTTTGAGTTGAGGTTTTAATATTGGAAGACTATTTGTATGTACCTAATGTTCGTAGGAATTTAATTTCTACAACTTATTTAGGTAAACATGGATATTATGTTATCCTAAAAAACAATGTTGTAATAAAGAAGGATAAATTGTTTATCTGTTCTGGCAATATTGTGGATGATCTTTATATTTTAACTCCTGATAAGCATAAATTATACAATTTTGAATTAGATAGTAGCTTTCATGTAAAATCATTAAATAGAAAATTTCCTTCTACTAGTGATGCATATCTATGGCACTTGCGTTTAGGTCATATTAATTCAAATAAAATTCAAAGACTAATCAAAGATGGACTTTAACAGCCTATGGACTTTGATGGATTTCCAGTTTGCGAATCTTGTTTGGAAGCTAAAATGACCAAATTACCTTTTAATGCAACAGGTTGAAGAGCCTAAGAGTTGCTTGAATTAGTTTATACAGATGTATGTGGTCCTATGTCAACCCAAGCAAAAGGAAGTTATGAGTACTTCATCACTTTTATAGATGATTACTCAAGATATGGTTATGTGTACCTACTGAGACAGAAGTACGAAGCCTTTGAAAAGTTCAAAGAGTTTAGGACTGAAGTTGAAAATCAATTAGGTAAACGCATAAAGGTCATTCGATCTGATCGAGGTGGCGAATACCTTCTTGGGGATTTCAAGGATTACCTAATTCAAAATGAAATTGTCTCCCAATTGACTGCACCTGGAACTCCCCAACAAAATGGAGTAGCAGAAAGAAGGAATAGGACTTTTTTGGAAATGGTTAGGTCCATGATAAGTTATTCAACTTTACCAATTTCCTTTTGGGGACATGCACTAAAAACTACTATGCATATTTTGAATTTAGTTCCATCAAAATCTGTTCCCAACACACCTAAGGAATTGTGGAGTGGGCGCAAGCCTGGTATGAAATATCTCCACATTGGGGATGTCCAGCACATGTGTTGAAATGGAAGTCTAATAAGTTGGAAGTTAAAATGGAAGTGTGCATGTTTATCGGGTATTCAAAGGAAACCAAAGGTTATTTATTCTATAATCATAAGGATAACAAAGTGTTTGTTAGCACCCATGCCAAATTTTTGGAAGATGATTATGTGAATAATTTTAATCCTAGAATTAAAGTTGTATTGGTTGAATTAGATGAACCTGTAATATAACAACCAATGGATGAAACTAGGAATGATGTGGCTGTATTGGATACACCACAAGACATTACTCATGAGATGACTAGTACATAGGTGCCTCGTCGTAGTGGGAGAATTGTTCGGCCTCCTATAAGATTTATAGGTTTGGGAGAAACTTATGAAGCTATCCCAAAAGAGGTTGAATCGGATCCCTACACTTATGAGGAGGCAATGAATGATATAGATGCACATCATTGGGTCCAAGCTATGAAATCTGAATTGGATTCTATGTATTCCAATCAAGTATGGGATCTTGTAAAGGCCCCTAACGGCATTGAACCTGTTGGTTGCAAATGGGTTTACAAGAGGAAGAGAGCGATAGATAAAAAGGTTGAAACCTTTAAAGCAAGACTAGTGGCGAAAGGGTATACACAAAAAGAAGGTATTGATTATGATGAAACTTTTTCGCCAGTAGCCATGCTTAAATCTATTAGAATTCTCTTACCCATTGCTGCTCATTATGATTATGAGATTTGGCAAATGGATGTCAAGACTGCATTTCTTAATAGTAATCTTGAAGAAGAAATCTATATGATGCAACCGGAAGGTTTCATAGTAAAGAACCAAGTGCATATGGTATGCAAGTTGAAAATGTTCATTTATGGACTTAAGCAAGCATCTAGGTTATGGAACATCAGATTTGATCAAGCAATCAAATCATTTAGTTTTGAACAAAATCTTGATGAACCATGCGTGTACAAAAGACATCAAGACAAAATAGTAATGTTCCTAGTGCTTTATGTTAATGATATTCTACTCATTGGAAATGATGTAGGGGTAATGTCATCGGTAAAGGTTTGGTTGTCAAGCCAATTTGAAATGAAGGACTTGGGTGAAGCTAACTTTATTCTAGAAATCAAGCTTTGGCGAGATCATAAGAATAAAATGTTAGATTTATCACAAACTGGGTATATAGATAAGGTTCTAGAATGGTTTAGCATGCAAAACTCCAAGAAAGGATTACTTCCTTTTAGATATGGAGTTCCTCTGTCTGATGACCAAAGGCCTAAGACTCTTGAGGAAGAAAATATAATGAGACAAGTTCCTTATTCTTCTGTAGTGGGAAGTCTCATGTATGCCATGCTATGTACTAGACCAGATATCTGTTATTCAGTTGGCATGGTCAGCCGATGTCAATCAAATCCAGGACTTAAATATTGGCAAGCTGTAAAGCATATTCTCAAGTATCTACAGAGAACCAGAGATTATATGCTTGTTTACCATAGTGAGGATTTGATTCCTATTGGTTATATAGATTCGGATTTTCAGTAAGATCTTGATTTCAGAAAGTCCACTTCAGGTGGAGCCATAAGTTGGAGGAGTGTTAAGAAATCTTGTATTGTAGACTCCAACATGGAAGTTGAATATGTTGCTGCTTGTGAGGCGACAAAGGAAGCTGTTTGGCTGAAGAAATTCCTTTCTGATCTTGGTGTTGTGAGAATGGAGCAAGTTCCCATCACATTGTTTTGCGACAATAGTGGAGCGTTGCACAATCCAAGGATCCAAGGAATCACAAGAAAGGAAAGCACATTGAGAGAAAGTATTACATTATTCGAGACTTTGTTGCTCGAGGAGATGTAGTAGTAGCAAAGATTGATAGTGCAAGTAATCTAGCGGATCCCTTTACCAAAACCTTTCCACAAAGGACTTTTGAGTCACATTTGGAGGGAATGGGAGTTAGATTAGTGCACAATAGTCTTTAGGGTAAGTGGGGGATTGTTAGGATATGTGCCCTTAAATCCTATTGTATGATGCTATGTATGACATTATGTATAACTTAATGTTATGATTAATAAAGTTGTTTTATTATTATCTAAAATAATGGCAACATAAATATTTGGACATTGTCATATAGTCCATGAGATGCATAGTATGTGATTTATGTGATTTAGTCACGGAAAATATAAATCACAAGTTCTTTGTAAACTCAGAATTATAGTTTGTAGTCAGTGATGAACTTGGGCATTTCATCTGCGAAGACTATAACATATCAACTAAGATGATTTGTCTTGATCATAGAAGTGGAGACTTCTAGTTGATATGTTTTAAGAGTTAATTCATATTGAACTAGATCGCTGTGAGATTTATTATTCTTCTAATGACTGTCAAATGAATAATAAATCTCACGACTTCTATTTGCATGAACTCTTAATCTTGAGAGAATAATGGATCTGATCATGAGATGTAGGTTGCTTTGATATATCAAGTGTGAGATCTAAAGTCACGATCAAAACCTCAATATGTTGGGTAGCCACATTTAGTGTTGATGGAACATATATTCTCAAGATGGAATTCATAATCTCTTAATGGAGATATAAAATATTCCTTTGAGATAAGTTTAATAGGTTTGGTTATTCAGAATGTTAGGCCTAACCACTTTAGTAAGGATATAATAAAGTATATATTTATGAAATTGGATTTCATAAATATATAATGAATAACTTAAAGGATTAAACTGGGTACTGAAAGATTAAGATATAGTAATTTCAGAGTGGCAGTCTATATTCATGATTTTGTATTACTACAAATATTTAATGAAGGGGTTGCATGTAGAATAAAATCTTGGGATATAATTTATTAATAAGACCTAGAGTGCAATTATATTTATATAGTAGTATTAAATATAATTAATGGTAACTTTGGGCTTGTCAAGAGTTGACAGAAAAGTCCAAGGCTCATTGGAGCTAGTGTCTTATTGGTCCCTTTTGGTCCCACTCCAAGCCACATACTAAAGCCTAATTGGAAAGGCCCAATAGGCCAACCCAATTAGATAATCAGTTAGTTATATAGGGAGAAGCGTGCATAATTTTTCATAAGAGAAAAAGATACATCATTGTGAAGTGGTGTGTATGTGTGAGTGAAGCCACTCAATTATTCTCCCTTGGAAACTGATTGAGAGACTACACTTCTTGGGCGTAAAGTGGAATTGGAGTGAAGATTAAAAGTGTTCCTAAGTACTTCTGTTCTTTTGTTTTGAATTTCACCGCACTAAGGTATGCTATCTCGTTCTTAAATTCTGAAATTTACATAGTGCATGTTATCAAACAGGAATGAAATAGATCCATGTTTGTTGCTTCCGCTGTGTGTTTTGTATGAGATACAAAACTAGATTTACCAACACACTATTTTTGCACTACCAGCCTGTCTGTTGGATGATCTATCCGTATGGATACTATTAAGGACGCTCTTCTGCCCCCTAGCCTTCCATATTGGCAAATTATGTGATGAAATCAACAACTACCTATCGCTTCACTGTAGTGCGCGGGTGATATTGTATGTCAGATTCATTCAACTCGATCACCCATAGTGTCATCCATCCGGCGGCTTCCAGATTACTCATTGCTCTCTTAGGGGTTTATCTGTCAGGATGACCACCGTATAGGCCTGGAAATAGGGTTTAAGTTTGTGAGTTGTTATAATTAGGACGAAGGCTAGCTTTTCCATCGGGGGGTATCTTTCCTTTGTGCCCCAGAGTTCTCAGCTACTATAGTAGATAGACATCTGCACCATTTCCTCTTCTCTGACTAGGGTTGCACTACCACAGTTGGGGAGATGACTAGGTAGAGAAAACTTCTTCTACAGGTTTGGAAGGACTTAGCAATTGTGGGGAAGAAATGTACGCTTTTAAGTTCTCAAATGCTTGTTGACATTCGATCGTCCATTCGAAGGACTTCTTCAATGTGCGAAAGAAGGGTAGGCATTTATCTGTTGCTCTTGATACGAATCTAGTCAGTGCCACTACCTTGCCAATAAGGCTTTGTACTTCCTTTACATTCCTAGGTAGTGTCGTTTCTATTATGGCTTGGATCTTGTCTGGGTTGACTTCAATGCTCCTTTGAGACACCATGAATCCTAGGAATTTTCCAGCTATTACATCGAATGTGCATTTGCTTGGATTGAGCTTTATGTTATAAGAACAAAGTGTATCGAAGGTCTCCTTGAGGTCTTCCAAATGATGATCTTCCCTTCGACTTTTCACCAGCATGTCATCCACATAGACTTGGACATTCCTCCCAATTTGATGTGCAAACATCTTGTTCATGAGCCTCTAATACGTTGCTCTTGCATTCTTTAGACCGAATGGCACCACTTTATAAAAGAAGAGGCCTTGGCTGGTGGTGAATGAAGTTTTCTCTTGTTCAGCCTCGTCTAGCTTGATTTTGGTTGTAACTAGAGAAAGCGTCCATGAAACTTAATAACTGGTGCCTTGCTGTTGAGTCCACCAGGACGTCGATCTGTGGGAGTAGGTAGCTATCTTTGGGGTGGGCCTTATTTAAGTCTGTGAAATCTACACACATTTTCCACTTTTTGCTGGCTTTCTTGACCATCACTACATGGGCTAGCCAATAGGGATAGTATACCTCCCTTATGAATTCTACATCTTGCAACTTATGGACTTCTTCTGTTATAGCTTTGTCTCGTTCTTGGGTAAACACTCTCCTCTTCTGGCGGATAGGGGGAAAAGAGAGTGGTACGTTCAACCTATGAACCATGACTGAGGGGTTGATCTCAGGCATGTCTTCGTGGCTCCAAGCAAAGACATCCTGGTTCTTTCGTAGGATGGTTGTGAGCGCTTGACGAACAGGTGGACTGGCGAGGGTGTGAGTACCATACAACACTTTGTCTAGGAAGCGGTAATATGGCTATTATTGTGTTCCCACAGACGGCGCCAATTGATGATGCTTTGAAATTGTCAGTAAGTTGTAGGTTCCAAAGCACTCCAATGTGTACTTGTGGAACAAGAACAAATGGACCAAATAGAAGGCACCAATGTAGTACCTGTAACACCCGTCTCACTTAAAATTTAATTTAATTGCTTCTAGAGAGTGGATTTGATAAATTGCTTAATTTATTTTGGAGGAGATAATTATTTTATATTATGATTTCTTCAATAATAATAATAATAATAATAATAATAATAATAATAATAATAATAATAATAATAAGGGGTAACGTAAGTGGTTATTTTGTGGTGTATTCTAATTTAAAATTTCAGCCAATGTAGGGAACAATTTTAACGTGTAAAGTTGAAAGTTAGGGTTTCCTATGTGAAAGGCAAGAGTGAAGAAAAAAAAAAAAAATAAATAAAAAGAAGCAGTAATTAGCGTATAAATATTAAGACTAGAGTTAGGGTTTTCTCAAACCAAAAGATTGAAGGCCGTGCACTTCAAGGGCAGCCAGCAACCTTATTTTGGTATTGAGGTAAACCTCCTTTATAGATTAAAGTATTGTTTTCACTGGACACCTTTTTGGATTTAGAGGAAATGTTGGTCTCTTGCTAGTTCAATTTTAGAGTTATAATAATGGTTGCATAGGAATGGAGTTTATATTGCTTTGTTTCATAGGCATGATATCGTTAGATTGTTAGTGTTTGATTTCTGGAAGATCTACGTTATATTTTCGTTAGGTCATAGGCATCCTTATATATATCAATATATGTATACACTAATATGTAGAGAGTAAGGAATTGAAATATAGATATTTATATATATATTGATGGATGAGTCATGTGACTTCATGTGATCTAATACCCATTGAAATCGAATTCCCCTATATCCAATATGCATAAACTATCATGAGGTGTAAGTATGATTGGTGCTGGTAGATTATTTCGGATTTGATTGTAATGATTTAATACTAATGGCCTTTGGTTAGAAACATTGTTAGGTTCTAATATGTAATTATGATATATATATAAAGGGTCCATGTGTGATTTTTGGAGAGGGTTAGCACAAATGTTTATATAAAAAGTGTAAGTATGGCTTAACACAGCAAAAATTATCTATTTGTGTATTAGGTTCAAGTGTCATCAGCTTGGATAGTTGAGATCTAGCGTGTCTTGGTGATTTGAGGTAAGTAGACTTCAGCACATGACGTCTCTCAAGACGTATATATATATATATATATATGAATAAATAAATAAATATATATATATATATACACGTGGTAAAAATATATTTATCTATATATATATATAATTGCAAAAGTGAAGTTCCAAAAACTTATACCATTGTTAGTGCTTTGCACATTCTCGAATTTTATTGTTTATTGTATATTATTATGAAACTGTATATGTCAAGAATGTTTCAAATGGTCAACTAGACAGTCTGCAACCTTTGCCAACACAGGGTTAAGTGTTGGTCTTCGGCCGAAGTAGTGTTAGTGTGGTGTGGTGCAGTGTTACTGTTGCTCTTTGGAGCTAGTGTTGCCTCTTTGAGGTTAGTGTGTTGTTTCCCATGGGAATCACCCACCGAGTGTTTAGCAGCTTTTGTCTGTGTTTGACTAATATTTTCCATATTGAACCACTGTTTTATTGCTACTGATCTGTGTAAGTGGAAAATTGTTTACTTTTCATAATAAATTGTTTCCACCTATTTGGTGCATATTGGCATATTAACGTGGTTATTATTTTATTAATGATTACAGCGTTATAGTGAAATATTTTATTTTAATAGTTTTATAGAATATATTATATTACCATTTAAACTATCTGTAAATGTATCGTGAAGACTATATTTTGTCAATGATACTAATGTTTTGTTTTGGAAGACATCCTCATGTTATGTAGTCTCTTATTGAGCCACTAGCTCACCCCTTTTTTCCACCCTTTCAGATTAGAGATATGGAGTGTCTTTTGGTGGTAGATCAGTGGAGCCTTAGATTGATGACTTCGTTTGGAGCTATGTTAGTTGGTGAATTGTTTTAATAAAATTTCTTCAGGACAATGAGTTTAACATTGTGGAACTATTTTGAGGATTGTATTTATAGACTTTATTGTGGAGGATTTTGTATTTTACGAATTTATAAGGAAATATGATGATGGATAGATGTTTATTTGAAGATAATTATTACGCTCTGTTCCATTATATTATTGTTGTTTATTTCTAGGACAGGTTATGCATCCAAATCCTTGGTATGGGTTTGGGGTGTTACAGTTATGGTATCAGAGCATAGGTTTATGATTCTGTAGACTTATAGGTTTAATATTATGACTATTTTGGAACAAGAGTGTGATTATAAGGAATTTTAGTGTTAGAATTATTTGACCTTTCATAGCGATTTTATTTGATTTATTTATTCTAGAGTGTGTAGGAATGATTGTGTACTATCTATGTGTTTGGTTTTGACCCTCAGGAATATTTGAAATCTTTACTTATGATATCTTGTTGTATTGCTTAGAGAGATGGCTCCACCAAGGAGGGACCCAGAGAATTATCAATCGAATGCTGGGGGAAACACTAATCTTTAGGCTATTATCGAAGCCATTGGGGGCTTAACCAATATAGTGCAACATCAAGTAGGAGGCACCAATTCGACTAGTGCTTTGGAGAAGTTTAGAAAGCTTGACCCCCTGCTTTCAAGGGTACAAAGGATCCAATTGAGGCTGACAAATGGCTTAAGGAGATAGAAAGGCTCTTTAGAGCAATGGAAGTTAGTGATGAGCAATGAGTTATCCTTGCTGTTTTTGTGCTGAAAGGTGATGCATTGGAATGGTGGGAGTCCACAGAGAGGACACACGGAAGAGAAGTTATAACTTGGCAGCATTTTGTTGAGCTCTTTCGTAAGAGGTATTTTCCTGATAGTTTGATGGTGCAGAAGGAAGCTGAGTTCATTCGCATAGCACAAGGTACTCAATCAGTGTATGAGTATGAGCGGAAATTTGCTGAATTATCCCGCTTTGCTCCACACATGGTTGACACGGAAGCAAGGAAGGCCAGGCATTTTGAAAGAGGTTTAAGGGAGGAAATTCAGGGACCGGTTTCCATGTTCAAATTGGAAACATACGCAGAAGTGGTGGATCGAGCTCTCATAGCAGAGAGAAATTGCAATCGTCTCTCAAGGGCCAATGATCAAGAGAGGAAGCCAAACCAGAATAATTTTCTTAAGGGAAAGTCTAGTGGAAGTTCATTCAAGAGGCAAGGGGTGCCTAATTCAAATAAGAAGGCACATAAAACTTGTCCAAGATGTGGAAAGGCTCATAGTGGAACATGTTATTTGGAGTCAAGGGCGTGTTTTAAATGTGGCAAGACTGGACACTTCATCAAGGATTGTCCAGATTTGCGAGCGGAACAAACTACCAATACAAATGGGAGCCAACAAAAACCCAAGGTTCAGGGCCGAGTTTTTGCTTTGACTAAACAGGACGCCAAGGCATCCCCATTAGTGGTTTCAGGTACAGTTCTTGTTTCCAGTCAACATGCACAAGTGTTATTTGATTCTGGTTCAACCCATTCTTTCATCTCACATAGACTTACAAAAAGGCTAAACATGGAACCTGAGAGTTTAAATTATGAATTGTGTGTTACTACACCTTCTGGACAACAAATGATTACCCATAAAGTGTACAAGTCTTGTAATGTTTTAGTCTCTGGGAGGGAATTAAAAGCAGATCTTATGTTGCTTGATATGTTTGAGTTTGATGTGATTTTAGGGATGGATTGGTTATCTACTTTTCATGCTTCCATAGAGTGTTTTGGGAAGAAGGTAGTATTTAGAATTCCTGGGGAGCCAGAATTCTCCTTCGAGGGAGATCGTGTGGTGAAACCACCTTTATTGGTTTCAATTATGCAGGCAAGACGATTGCTAAGGAAGGGTTGTGAAGGGTTCCTTGTTTGTGCTTTGAAGGGTGATAAAATAGAATTAAAAGTTGAAGACATTCCAGTGGTGAAAGAGTTCCCAGATGTGTTCTCTGAGGACTTACCTGGACTACCCCCTGACAGAGAGGTTGAGTTCACTATTGACCTAGTACCTGGTACTGGCCCAATTTTCAAAGCACCTTATAGAATGGCCCCTACGGAGCTCAATGAATTGAAGGAGCAATTGCAAGACTTGCTTGATAAAGGCTTTATTCGGCCTAGTGCTTCCCCTTGGGGTGCTCCAGTGTTGTTTGTTAAGAAGAAGGATGGTAGTATGCGGTTGTGCATTGACTATAGGGAGTTGAACAAGGTAACCATCAGAAATAAATACCCTTTGCCACGAATTGATGATTTGTTTGATCAGCTTCAAGGCGCTCAAGTCTTCTCTAAAATTGACTTGAGATTTGGTTATCATCAATTGAGAGTTAAGGAGGATGACATACCAAAGACAGCTTTTCGAACGAGGTATGGTCATTATGAGTTCTTAGTGATGCCTTTTGGTCTAACTAATGCTCCAGCTGTTTTTATGGATTTGATGAATAGGGTATTTCATGAGTACTTGGATCGGTTCGTTATTGTTTTCATTGATGACATCTTGGTTTACTCTAAAAGCCAAGAAGAGCATGAAGAACACTTGAGAATGGTTTTGCAAATTTTAAGAGACAAGAAGTTGTATGCTAAATTGAAGAAGTGTGAGTTCTGGTTGAATCAAGTGGTGTTCTTAGGACATGTGATCTCTAGAGATGGGATTACAGTGGACCCTAGTAAGATCGAAGCTGTAGTTAATTGGGCTGTCCCTACTAATGTAAGTGAGGTAAGAAGTTTTTTGGGCCTTGCAGGTTATTACAGAAGATTTGTGGAAGGATTCTCTAGTATTGCAACTCCTCTGACTCGATTAACTCGAAAACATGCAAAGTTTGACTGGACAGAGGAATGTGAAAGAAGTTTCCAAGAGTTGAAGCAACGATTGGTTTCTGCACCAGTATTAACTATTCCATCTAGTTCTGGTGGTTTTGTGATATATAGTGATGCATCCCATAAGGGCCTGGGTTGTGTTCTAATGCAACATGGGAAGGTGGTTGCTTATGCCTCTCGACAACTAAAGAATTATGAACAGAATTATCCAACTCATGATTTGGAATTGGCAGCAGTGGTTTTTGCATTGAAAATTTGGAGGCATTATTTATATGGTGAGAGATGTGAAATATACACTGACCATAAAAGTTTGAAGTACATATACACTCAGAAAGAATTAAATTTAAGGCAAAGGAGATGGCTAGAATTAATTAAAGACTATGATTGTTCCATAAATTACCATCCTGGTAAAGCCAATGTTGTGGCTGATGCACTTAGTCAAAAGTCGTATAGCTTCTCAGCTGCTTTATTAACTACTCAGAAGCATATTATTGTTGATCTTCAGAAACTTGGAGTAGACATAGTGACTGGAGACTCCCAATCCTACCTGGCAAGTTTTAGTGTACAACCAACCCTAATTGATAAGATCAAAGCTGCTCAAAGTGGTGACCCTCAATTGTTTAAGATCATGGAACAAGTACGTGGTGGAAGTAGATTTGATTTTAGTATCTCTGATGACGGTGTTTTGAGGTTTGGTAATAGGCTTTGTGTGCCTAATGATTCATTGATTAAAAGAGAGATATTGGAGGAAGCCCATCGCTCGCCTTATACAATGCATCCGGGTAGTACCAAGATGTATCATGACCTTCGAGAAGTTTATTGGTGGATCAATATGAAAAGAGAAATTGCTCAATTTGTGGAACAATGCTTGATTTGCCAACAAGTCAAAGTGGAACATCAGAGGCCATCAGGGTTGTTACAACCTTTACCTATTCCTGAGAGGAAGTGGGAGAATATCACCATGGACTTTGTGTGTGGGTAACCAAGATCACCCAAGAATCATGATGCTATTTGGGTGGTAGTGGATAGGTTGACTAAATCTGCCCACTTCATTCCAATTAGAATGAACTACTCTCTAGACAAACTGGCTGAACTTTATATAAATGAGATTGTGAGGTTGCATGGAGTGCCAGCTTCTATTGTATCTGATAGGGATTCGAGATTCACTTTAGGATTCTGGGATAGTTTGCAAAAAGCCTTGGGTAGTAAGTTGAACTTTAATACTGCTTGCCACCCTCAAACAGATGGACAGTCCGAGAGAACTATCCAAACTTTGGAAGACATGTTGAGAGCTTGTGTCTTGGATTTCAAGGGTAGTTGGAATGACTATTTGACTTTGGTCGAGTTTGCTTATAACAATAGTTATCACTCCAGTATTAAGATGGCACCTTATGAGGCTTTGTATGGGAGAAAGTGTAGATCCCCAGTTTGTTGGGATGAGGTTGGAGAGAGGAGAATCTTGGGTCCTGAGATTGTTCAACGGACTAGTGAAAAGATTGATGTAATTCGGGAAAGGTTGCGTGCAGCTCAAAGTAGACAGAAAAGTTATGCTGACCCACGGAGAAGAGAAGTGGAATTTGAAGTTGGAGACATGGTTTTCATTCGAGTGGCACCTATGAAAGGAGTTATGCGGTTTGGCAAGAAGGGTAAGTTAAGCCCTAGGTACGTGGGGCCCTTCGAAATTTTGGAGAGAGTTGGTTCTGTTGCTTACCGGCTTGCTTTACCACCGACTTTGTCAAGGTTACATAATGTTTTCCATGTATCCATGTTGAGAAGGTATGTCCCTGATCCTTCTCATATCTTGAGCTATGAGCCACTTCAAGTCAAAGAGAACTTATCCTACGAGGAGGTCCCAATTCAGATTTTAGATCATAAAGAGCAAGTGCTACGTAATAAGACTATACATTTGGTCACAGTATTGTGGAGGAATCATTCCATAGAGGAAGCTTCATGGGAGCGTAAAGACGAAATGCAATCCAAATATCCCCAGCTATTTCAAAAGTGAGGTATGTTTTGAATTTTCGAGGACGAAAATTTTATAAGAGGGGGAGATTGTAACACCCGTCTCACTTAAAATTTAATTTAATTGCTTCTAGAGAGTGGATTTGATAAATTGCTTAATTTATTTTGGAGGAGATAATTATTTTATATTATGATTTCTTCAATAATAATAATAATAATAATAAGGGGTAACGTAAGTGGTTATTTTGTGGTGTATTCTAATTTAAAATTTCAGCCAATGTAGGGAACAATTTTAACGTGTAAAGCTGAAAGTTAGGGTTTCCTATGTGAAAGGCAAGAGTGAAGAAAAAAATAATAATAAATAAATAAAAAGAAGCAGTAATTAGCGTATAAATATTAAGACTAGAGTTAGGGTTTTCTCAAACCAAAAGATTGAAGGCCGTGCACTTCAAGGGCAGCCAGCAACCTTATTTTGGTATTGAGGTAAACCTCCTTTATAGATTAAAGTATTGTTTTCGCTGGACACCTTTTTGGATTTAGAGGAAACGTTGGTCTCTTGCTAGTTCAATTTTAGAGTTATAATAATGGTTGCATAGGAATGGAGTTTATATTGCTTTGTTTCATAGGCATGATATCGTTAGATTGTTAGTGTTTGATTTCTGGAAGATCTACGTTATATTTTCGTTAGGTCATAGGCATCCTTATATATATCAATATATGTATACACTAATATGTAGAGAGTAAGGAATTGAAATATAGATATTTATATATATATTGATGGATGAGTCATGTGACTTCACGTGATCTAATACCCATTGAAATCGAATTCCCCTATATCCAATATGCATAAACTATCATGAGGTGTAAGTATGATTGGTGCTGGTAGATTATTTCGGATCTGATTGTAATGATTTAATACTAATGGCCTTTGGTTAGAAACATTGTTAGGTTCTAATATGTAATTATGATATATATATATATATATATAAAGGGTCCATGTGTGATTTTTGGAGAGGGTTAGCACAAATGTTTATATAAAAAGTGTAAGTATGGCTTAACGCAGCAAAAATTATCTATTTGTGTATTAGGTTCAAGTGTCATCAGCTTGGATAGTTGAGATCTAGCGTGTCTTGGTGATTTGAGGTAAGTAGACTTCAGCACATGACGTCTCTCAAGACGTATATATATATATATATATATATATATGAATAAATAAATAAATATATATATATATATATATACACGTGGTAAAAATATATTTATCTATATATATATATAATTGCAAAAGTGAAGTTCCAAAAACTTATACCATTGTTAGTGCTTTGCACATTCTCGAATTTTATTGTTTATTGTATATTATTATGAAACTGTATATGTCAAGAATGTTTCAAATGGTCAACTAGACAGTCTGCAACCTTTGCCAACACAGGGTTAAGTGTTGGTCTTCGGCCGAAGTAGTGTTAGTGTGGTGTGGTGCAGTGTTACTGTTGCTCTTTGGAGCTAGTGTTGCCTCTTTGAGGTTAGTGTGTTGTTTCCCATGGGAATCACTCACCGAGTGTTTAGCAGCTTTTGTCTGTGTTTGACTAATATTTTCCATATTGAACCACTGTTTTATTGCTACTGATCTGTGTAAGTGGAAAATTGTTTACTTTTCATAATAAATTGTTTCCACCTATTTGGTGCATATTGGCATATTAACGTGGTTATTATTTTATTAATGATTACAGCGTTATAGTGAAATATTTTATTTTAATAGTTTTATAGAATATATTATATTACCATTTAAACTATCTGTAAATGTATCGTGAAGACTATATTTTGTCAATGATACTAATGTTTTGTTTTGGAAGACATCCTCATGTTATGTAGTCTCTTATTGAGCCACTAGCTCACCTCTTTTTTCCACCCTTTCAGATTAGAGATATGGAGTGTCTTTTGGTGGTAGATCAGTGGAGCCTTAGATTGATGACTTCGTTTGGAGCTATGTTAGTTGGTGAATTGTTTTAATAAAATTTCTTCAGGACAATGAGTTTAATATTGTGGAACTATTTTGAGGATTGTATTTATAGACTTTATTGTGGAGGATTTTGTATTTTACGAATTTATAAGGAAATATGATGATGGATAGATGTTTATTTGAAGATAATTATTACGCTCTGTTCCATTATATTATTGTTGTTTATTTTTAGGACAGGTTATGCATCCAAATCCTTGGTATGGGTTTGGGGTGTTACAGTACCAGCCAAGAACCCTCCGAAGGTTAAGTTAGTGAATAAGAAATCTCTAAGAACTCTATACTAAGAGAGCTAGGGATTTTTCGTGTACCTGAGGGAAGTGGAGGTTTAGTGCTTAAATAATGGTGAGTGGTGAGTGGTGAATTGGAATTCCTTGAATGTAGGGATCTTTCTTTGCAGAGAGGGCTTAGCGCATTGGGTTTCCAAGATTTTAGGGTCTTTACCCACATGAGAGAGATATGGTGAGTAATGGGTTTTATTTTGTGTGTTATGCAAGATATTTCCATGTATAGACATTCGTGGAGACCAAGTTAGGCCATGCTAGGATCGACGGCCTACTCAACCCATCGGTCTTACGGTCCATTGTCACTTTATTTCCTCCCATTAGTATGAGACAGACGAGCCTCACCGTCATCCACCTGGTACGTGCCGTCGGCCTATCAAGGGTCCCCAGTCACTTTAAAGTTGACGACCATATAGAGCCCGTCTGCCTTACATGTTGAAAAAGTCCCCATTAGAACTCATAACCAAAATGGCTTGCTAATTTGCAAACAATGTACTCAGAAATTGAAAATTGTAAATCAACTTTATTTAACAAGCACTATAGAAAACATAAATGGTTTTAATATCATGGTAAGCATTTTGACTCTACTGCAGGTTACAAAGTTTAAATTAAGACCAATGGATGTATTCAATGCTTTGACCTTGTAAGAGAATTTTTTATTGGCATTGATTATGGGGATATTCTACAACATCTTTTTAGTGCATAGAACTGGCTGGTTCATTTAATTAAAAAAATATATTTTGAATAGAGTGGTATCTATGGATTGATTAATGTGGAGGTTCATGCTACCATGAACCCTCACATTTGTTGTAATTTTATTTACATATTATATGTGAGCATGTTATACTGGCTGTTGAAAAAAAAAAAAACAAACAAAAGAAATGATAAAAAGGAATATGATGCATGCACACACACATCCATACCCTGTATATATGTATATGTATAAAATACATATTTATGTAATGTATATATATGCATGTATCTAGGTATATAAAGTTAGAGGTATATATTTATGATCTATGAGTTTTTCTTCATTTGAATTAGAAGGTATTGGCATCTCCGGGTTTATGTTGGTACATAAGTGCAATTTTCACAACTCGTGAATTCTAAAATTGAAGGAAATTTATTCTTGGACAGCCATTTTGTTTTGTTCCAGATGTTCATGTGGTGTAGTGTGATATATTTGTAGAATATGAAAGAGTTTGTGTTGGTGCAAACACAATAATAATGGAAATAACACAAAGAAAAATTGAATAATACTTCTTAATATTATTAATTTAAGGAGAAGAATTACACAACACTATTTGGACTGAGGCGCATCACTCGTTCTCTTTAAGGAGATTAAATCCCTTAGTAGGCTAAACTTTGTAACCAGCACAGACCTTCTCTGATTTGTCTCCCCCAAGATACAATAACCCAACAAGTGTCGTATGGTTAGAACAACCTTTGCAAAAAGTGTTCAACCTCCACCCTTCACCTCCCCCTTGCGCTCATATCTAGCCCAATATCTGAGTCAATTCATATTAGCTTATTAATCTCCACAATTAAAAGGAATAAAATAGTTTCTCTCATTTTCAATGTGGAATTAAATATTTTCACTAACTCCTCATCTTCCATATTCACTCCCCCATCTTTATATTTATGTTATAATATTTATTCATTTTAATTAATTAATATTAAAATGCTTCAACAACCTCCCACTCATTTTAATATTAAATTTTTTAGTTAAAGAGAGATTATTAGGCAAAGACTGGTCACTATGCAATATGAAGGTGTGTTTTGCATTGTACCTTCACTTAGTAAAACAGCGATCTCAACTCTAGAGTTGTAGTGATTTCCGACTTGAATTAGGATTGCTTTAGGGAAATTAAGCGTCACTGCTTACACTTAACAACCCAGGTGTTGACATGGCCTTTTATAGCTAGCACTTTACGGCCATGTGTTGATCCTAGTTTCATGAGTGTATTTGAGATTAAGTCCAAATCTCGTAAGGAACGACCCCACCCCCACACTCACATAGGTGAAATTTTGTCAAGGATGCTCCTGTAATTCTGACACCCCACTCATACGAGCTATAAATTTCATTAAGAGTTTTTTACTCAACCTCTCTATATTACAAGATTAGTGCACTTACATCACAGGGATGAACAATAAAAAATTATTTACAAAATAAATAATTAAAAAAAATAAATAGTGCATTTCTTACGACCATCTTATGATTTGTTTTTCCCATTGAACCCAATTCTCAGGATCTCTGGTCTTTGGGATGGGTATCCTCATATATGGCTCATGATTCTATAAACTTTAGTACTATCCCCCTCGATGTATTCCAGACGCTATCTTTTGCCAAAACCTTGGTAAATGGATCTGTAAGATTATCATTAGATTTAATATAATTTACAATTATGATGTTACTACTCAAATAAGATCACACAGTACTGTGCTTTCTCCTTATAGATTTGGATTTACCATTGTAGTAACGATTTTTAACTCTACCAATTGCAGCAGTGCTATCACAATGAATTAATATAGGTGGTGCTTTCTTCTTATAGGTTTGGATTTACCGTTGTAGTAACAGTTTTTAACTCTACCAATTGCGGCAGTGCTACACAATGAATTAATATAGGTGGAATTGGTTTTTCCCAAAGTGGAATTTCATATAACAAATCTCTAAGCCAATTTGCCTCTTCACTAGCTGAAGCTAATGCTATAAATTCAACTTCCATTATTGAATTAGCTATTATTGTTTGTTTTTTAGATTTCCAACAAATAGCATCACTACCTAAGGTAAAAATATAACCAGTGGTAGAGAGAGAATTACCTGACAAAGTATTCCAATCGGCATCACTAAAAACTTCAATCACAGCAGGGTATTTTTTATAAAATAAGCCATAGCTTTTGGTACCAATTAAATATCTCATGATTCACTCAATAGCTAGCCAATGATCTTTACTAGGCTTGCTAGTAAATCTACTAAGCACTCCTACTGCATATGTAATGTCAGGTCTAGTACAATCAATAGCATAATGCAAACTATCAATGATGCTAATATAATCTTTTTGATTAAAAATCTCATCATCGTTATTCACGGGAAATAAATGAACACTAGAATCAAAAAGAGTAGCTACACTTTTGTGATTATGAAAATTATATTTTTTCAACATAATGTGATTAATCAAGAAATATTCCATCACATGTTTTTGTAATTTTCATGCCTAAAATAAAATTAGCCTCACCAAGATCTTTCATATTAAAATGGCTTTTAAGCATATTTTTTGTCTCATTTATAACATGCATATTTGAGCCCAAAATCAACATATCATCCACATAAAGGCTAATAATAACATGTAAATTATTCCATGATTTAGAATAAATACATTTATCACATTTATTCAATTTATAACTATTCTCAATCATGTACGAATCAAACTTTTCATGCCACTGCTTAGGTGCTTGTTTTAAGCCATATAGGGATTTAGTTAGCTTACATACCTTACTTTCTTGTCTAGGCTCTACAAAGCCTTTGGGTTGATCCATATAAATCTCTTCCTCTAGGTCCTCATTTAGAAAAGCAATTTTTACATCCATTTGATGAATTTTCAAATAAAAAATTGCAGCAATAACAATTAATAATCTAATAGATATAATTCTTGTTACCGGAGAAAAAGTATCAAAGAAATCAAGATCAGTTTAAAGCCTTTTGCAACAAGTCTAGCTTCAAACTTATCTATTGATCCATCTGGTTTCAATTTTTTTCTAAGGACCCATTTATAACATATGGTCTTACAACCCGGTGGAAGATTACTAATTTTCAAGTTCTATTAGAGATTTCATCTCATCATTTACAGCCTCTAGATTCCATCTCATCATTTACATCCTCTTTCCAAAATATAGCATCAGGTGATGTTAAAGCTTCTTTTAAATTTTGGGGATTTTCCTCAATGTTAAAAACATAATAATCAGGACCAGAATCCTAGTCAACTCTAGCGCTTTTACTCCTTCTAGGTTCCATTTCAAAATTATCTTGATTTTGTAAATGAGAAGTAGAAGAACTAGGTTGTGACAAAGTATTTTTTCACACCCATTATTTTTCAATTTAAAAGGAAATTTTTCTTCATGAAAAATTGCATCACCAGATTCAAAAAATTTTTTTTTTCAAGATCAAGAAATCTATAGGCTGCACTATTAATCGCATAACCAAGAAAAGCACAGGTAGTAGCTCTTATACCTAATTTAGGTATTTTAGGGTCAGTAAGCCTTACATAAGTTAGACAACCTCATACTTTCAAATATCCCAAATTTAGCTTATGTCCTTTCCACATCTCAAAAGGTGTAGTATGTGGCTTTTTATTTGACACTCTATTCAAAACATGACATGCAGTTAAAATAACTTCACTCCAAATATTTAAAGGTGCACCAGATTCAATTAACATGACATTTGTTAACTCAATTAGAGTTCTATTTTTTCTTTTAGCCACACCATTAGAAGCGGGTGAATATGGTGCACTAGTTTCATGGATGATTCCCTAAGACTAAACAAATGAGTTGAATGCGCTTGATTTATACTCACGACCTCTATCACTTCTTATTCTTTTTATTTTTCTACCGAATTGATTTCAACATCTTTTAAAAAATCTTGAAATCTTTCAAAAGCATCGCTTTTATTTTTCAACAAATAAATAGTTGTATATTTTGAGAAATCATCAATAAAAGTGATGATATATCTATTTCCTTTACGAGTTAAAATTTTCTCCAATTCACATAAATCAGAGTGAATTAAGTCAAGCAATTCGATATTTCTTACAACACTTTTATGAGGCCTTTTTGTAACCTTATCTTGACTACAACTTTCACATTTTTCAAAATCTTTTGACAGTCTTGGAATTAATCCTAAACTACTTATGATTCCCACATATCTACTATTTATATAACACAAATGACCATGCCAAAAATTAATAGAAGAAAGCATATAAACTAAACTAGTAGATGCTTTATTATTCTCAATATTCAATTTAAACATTCTATCACAAGCATAACCCTCACCCACAAATAATCCCTTTTTAGTGATTACATAATTATTAGATTTATAGTTTGCTTGAAACTAACCTTGTTAAGCAAAAAACTTGACATCAAATTCATTCTCATGGACAGAGTGTAAAGTACATCTTTCAATGTTAGCACACATCCAGAAGTGAATTTTAAATCAACCTCACCACTCCCAAGAACCTTGGTTTTGCTAGAGTCACCAAGCATAACAGTTTTTTCTTCTTCAAAAAAAGTGTACAACTTGAACCATTTTTTTATCATAGTAGACGTGCATATTAGCACCAGAATCTGCCGACCACTCTTCAACATATTGCACCATATTGATGTCTGTAATCATAGCCACTAAAGGCTTTTTGATTATGTTAGCTTGCGGGACAGCTTCACGTTTCCGAAAATTGCAAAATTGAGCAATATGCCCACTCTTGCCACAGATAAAACAGGATCTATTAAATTGATCTTGTGAAGGGGGGCCTTGGTTCTTATTGTAATTTTTATTTGGGTTTCCCCTTCCTAGAGGTCTATTATTATTTTTGAAAACTCTTTTTTTAGGCTTCAATTGACTATTTCTAGGAAAATGATTTTTGGGCATATTATTATTGGCTGAAATAAGGTTTACCTTTGCGGTGGAATTACCATTGTTCTCTTGTGTTAGGAGTGCATCTTGTCCTCTAGCCTCCTCCACCACACGGATGTGTGTGATCAAAGTCTCCAAGGATGTCTCCTTTTGTTTGTGCCGTAACGTCTTTTGGAACTCGCTCCAAGATTATGGTAGTTTATCAATTAAACCAGCTACCACCAAATTGTCTCTAATCTTTATGCCTTCAAATCTCAATTCTACCACAGTTATTTGGAAGTTTTGTGCTTAATCCATCACCAATTTTCCATCTACCATTTGGTAATAGAAAAATCTACTAGTAACATACTTCTTTGCACCAGCCTTCTCGTTATCATACTTGCTTTGTAAAGCTTTCCAAATTTTCTTGGCAGAATTATAAGTTGTATCATAATAATCATAGAAATGATCAGCAAGACAATTCAAAAGATAAAAGTGACAATTATATTCATCTTTTGTGTACTTATCAATTTTCTTGATGGAGACTAAATTCTTCCTCACTCATCTCATCGGTAGAAACCATTGATGGATTCTTGTTAGTGAGAATGTAGGCGACTTTGAGAAGACTCAAGTAGAAGAGGACATTTCCTTTCCACCTCTTGAAGTTGACTCCCTTAAAGCGAAACTTTGTAACTAGTGTAGACCTTCTCTGACTTGTCTCTCCCAGGATATAACAACTCAACAAATGTCGTATGGCTAAAACAACCTCTACATAGTGTTCAATCTCCACCCATCACCTCCCCCTTGCGCACGTATCCAGCCCAAAATCTGAGTCAATTCATTTTAGTCCATTAATCACCACAATTAAAAGGAATAAAATAGTTTCTCTCCTTTTTAATGTGGGATTAAACATTTTCACTAACTCCTCATCTTCTATATTCACTCCCACATCTTTATATTTATGTTGTAATATTTATTCATTTTAATTAATTAATATTAAAATCCTCCAATAGTTTGTCATATATTACATTTCAGTCACAATCATGAAGTTGATATTAAGAATTGCACATGAACTGTTTTGTAGGATTGCTTACTTGAGTCATTTCTAAATGATGTTAGACCACGGTATGCTAATATTACATTTGACCTTGGATTTTTTTCTGATACGGTAATTCTGCTCATGGATCATGTGTTTCTACATTCTCTTTGGTTTCATGTAAAACCTTAGATCCATCCCTTTTGTAGGTGAAATTTTTGAAAAACATACCATAGTGTCTGAACTCATTACTACTCTTTCTTTTTTCCTTATAATTCCATGTCTCTGCAATCCTTATTAAAATTTAGGTATGCTTTAGGTCAAGGAGCTGCATCCTTTTGCAGCAATTATTGAAGAGGCTGTACATGACGGAGTATCGGAAGGCATTGCAGCAACTGTCAGGTTATCCTAGCATCAAATACAAAGGAGAAATGAAAAAAGCTTACTTAAGGAAAAGTCGACAGGTAACTCTGAGGTTCATTATGGACACTTTTCGTGTTCCATGTCAAATATGCACTATCAGCATATAATTTTACTTAATTGTAACAATTTTCATGACCTTTAATGAATTGTAATTTGAATGTAATGATTGTTAGTGCTTCTTAGGGTCTTTAACAGACATCCAAACCTTCTAGGATTTAAATCTTGATCTGTTAGCCTGCTTGGTTTATAGGGAAGCCTTGGTCTCTCAATTATTGGAGTGCCAGTTGGATGGGGAGGTTATGAGCTGGAAGGTTTGCATTCTCAGCGATTTACATGATTGAGAGGTGGAGATTGTGAATTCCTTCTTAAACCTTATTTACTCTCAAGTGTTAGGATATGTGCCCTTAAATCCTATTGTATGATGCTATGTATGATATTATGTATGACATTATTTGAGAAATGATGTATGACTTAATATTATATTTAATAAAGTTGTTTTATTCTTATCTAAAATAATGGTAACATGAATATTTGGACATTATCAAATAGTCCATGAGATGCATAGTATGTGATTTATGTGATTTAGTCACAGAAGATATAGATCACAAGTTCTTTGTAAACTCAGAATTTTGGTTCGTAGTCGGTGATGAAATTGGGCATTTCATCTGCGAAGACTATAACATATTAACTACGATGATTTGTCTTGATCATGGAAATGGTGATTTCTAGTTAGTATGTTGATATGTTTTAAGAGTTAAGACATATTGAACTGGACCGCTGTGAGATTTATTATTCTCCTAACGACTGTCAATTGAATAATAAATCTCACGACTTGTATTCACATGAACTCTTAATCCTAAGAGAATAATGGACTTGATCATGAAATGTAGGTTGCTTTGATATATCAGGAGTGAGATCTAAAGTAACGGTCAAAACCTCAGTATGTTGGGCAGCCACATTTAGTGTTGATGGAACATATATTCTCAAGATGGAATTCATAGTCTCTTAACGGAGATATAAAATATTCCCTTGAGATAAGTTTAATGGTTCAGTTATTCAGAGAGTTAGGCCTAACCACTTTAGTAAGACTAAAGTATATATTTATGAAATTGGATTTCATAAATATATGGTGAATAACTCAAAAGGATTAAACCGGGTACTCAAGGATTAAGATGTAGTAATTTACAAAGTGGTAGTCTATATTCATGACTTTGTATTACTACGAATATTTTATGAAGGGGTTGCATGTATAATAAAATCTTGGGATATAATTTATTAATGAGGCCTAGAGTGCAATTATATTTATATAGTGGTATTAAATATAATTAATGGTAACTTTGGACTTGTCAAGAGTTGACAGAAAAGCCTAAGGCCCATTGGAGCTAGTGTCTTATTTGTTCCCTTTTGGTCCCACTCCAAGCCACACACTAAAGCCCAATTGGGAAGGCCTAAAAGGCTAGCCTAATTAGATAATCAGTTATGTAGAGAGAAACATACAGAATTTTATATTGAATGAAATGTTTTGTATGTGTAATGTAATAAAATAAGGAAGAGAGACACTCTTTCATATTCTCTCTAGATACATAGAACTGATTGAGAGACCACGCATCTTGGGCATCGAGTGGAATTGGAGTGAAGATTGAAAGTATTCCCGAGTACTTCTTCATTCGGTTTTTAAGTTCACCGCATCAAGGTACACTCTCTTGTTCTTATATTCTGAAACTTACATAGTGCATGTTATCGATTGCGAATGAAGTAGATCTGTTTATTTTCCACTGCGTATGTTTTGTATTGGATGCAAACATGATTATTACCCAACATCAAGTGCCTAGGGGGTGAGATAAGATGGGATGGTGTTTAGAAGGGAGTGGCAATTTGATATTTGATCCTACTACAAGGTCATTTGTGGTGACAATGGAAATATATTCCTTAGGAAGAGTATATGGCTTATCAAGCCCATAAGAGGGAGGCTTTCTTTTTGTGGACTGTATCTTGGGGCAAAATTCTAATTATTGATAACCTTATTAAGAAGGTTTTCTTATGCAGGATGGTGTTGCTTATGTCATTGTGGTGGGGAAACAGTTGTGGTAGGCCTTTCTGTACTTCTGGGTTGGACTGCTTCCTACCATGTTGTGGCCCATAATTCCGGGGTATAAGAGTCAGGACTGGCTTAATTGAAACTCACCTCAAGCCAGCTTGTGTACAAGCTAGGACCCCTTTACTAAGATCTCGATCATGTGCCCATGGCGGGAGATGCTGTCACAAAAATGTTTGTTGCCAACCAAAGAATATAATGAAATAAGAAAGAATATATTTGTTGCCAACCAAAGACAATGATTGGACCACTTTCTTAGTTTAGAAAAAAATAGTGATATGAGTACAGTAGAAATAGGTTAGTGACAATAATAAAAGAAAAAGGAGTAATGTTAATGCTTGATCAATCAATAAAAAAGAAAAGAAAAGAAAGAGTGGTTAGTCTGCCGTGCTTGATTCTTTTGGAGATTTAAGTCCAGGAAGGTAACCACTCTTCAATGTAGGCAATCTCACAAGTAAGTCCTACCATGGAAATTGCCCACTTTGAAAGAATTGGCCTAAATGGCTTAACCTCGAATCTTTTAATCTTGCTAGAGAGTAGGCTGTTGAGAGGGAGAGAAGGGAATAGCCTATTAGTGCATGTTCCTATCACATTCTTGCTTCCTAACTTTACTTTTTATCCTTTCTATTTTTCTATACTCTCCCTTTTCTTTCTTATTCCTCTATTCCCTATTTTCTTCTTTATTTTCCATTGTTTTCTTTCTTGCTATTATTTCTCACTTGTTTTTCCTTGTTCTCTGCGTGCCTCTATTTATTCTTTTCCCTCTTCTTGCTACACTTCACTGTGCATAGCTAAGGCTTTTTTTATACTGCCTGTTGTGATGAGTTTTACTGGTTTACCCCTCAACTACTTTTGGTCTGGTGTGGGTGTATTTCCTAGACTTCCTACTAATCTATCAACTGCCCGACCATTACCACTATTCTGTGCTGGCCGTTTCACGGTCCATTCCTAGACAAAAGAGTTTTGTTTTTGTTTTCTTGCTTTCCATGGCATTCCCATTCGAATAAGGGTTGGGTATTCTCTCTTACTAACTCCTATGGCATGCACCTAGTGATTCTAGCTTATCTTTTCCTCTTTTAGGTGGTATGTCATTCCAGCAGAACATTTCCCCCAAAAGAGCTTGAGTGGGAATCCCATAATAGACTTCTTCCTTTTCCCCACCACCTGACCATACCCACTCTTACCTCTGACCCATGGCCTATTGCCCTTGTATTGGTTGGGTACAAGTGGGTTGTGCCTGAGCCTTATGCGTACTCCACTTTCATGTTAGTCCATGGCCTATCTGCTGTTTATGCGTTTGTTATTGCTTGGGGGTTTGTCTGGTCTTTGCTACATGTTCTACTGCTTATTCTTAACCTCTTGTGGCGTGGATGAGCCACTGGGTCTTCATTCTTTGCCCCTTGTTTCTTCTTTGGGCTAGGTCTTGCTTGGGGATGGACCTTTCTACCTTTAGTTCGGCCCCTATCTCTCTTTACTTCTGGTTTGTGGGTTGACTAGTGTTCCCGCAATGCCATTTCGTTGCTTCTGCCATGTTGCCTCTTAACTTGTGCTTGCTAGGCCCCTTTTGGGCATACCATGACTTTTTTCTTATTCAATTTGTATGCCTTTGAAAAGTACAAAGAGTTTAGGGCTGAAGTTGAAAATCAATTGGGTAAACACATAAAGGCCATTCGATCTGATCGTGGGGGCGAATACCTTCTTGGAGATTTTAAGGATTACTTAACTGAAAATGGGATTGTATCCTAGTTGACTGCATCTGCGACTCGACAACAAAATTGTGTAGCGGAAAGAAGGAATAGGACTCTTTTTGATATAGTTAGGTCCAAGATAAGTTATTCTACTCTAACAATTTCTTTTTGGGGATATGCCTTAAATACTGCAACGTATCTTCTGAATTTAGTGCCTTCGAAGTCTGTTCCTAAAACACCTATAGAGTTGTGAAATAGGTGTAAGCCTAGTATGAGACATCTCCATATTTGGGGTTGTCCAGCACATGTGTTAAAAGGAAAGACTGACAAGTTACAGTCTAAAATAGAAGTGGTTTTCTTTGTAGGGTATCCAAAAGGAACTATTGGAGGTTTATTCTATAGTCATAAAGATAATAAAGTGTTTGTTAGTACAAATGCCAAATTTTTGGAAAATGACTATATGAATAATTTCACTTCTAGAAGTAGAGTTGTTTTGGCTGAAATGAATGAACCTATAAATGAACAACTAATGGATGAAACTAGGAATGATGTGGCTGTATTAGATACACCACAAGATACTACTCATGAGATGTTTAGTACACAGGTGCCTTGTCGTAGTGGGAGTATTGTTAGGCCACCTATAAGATTTATAGATCTGGGAGTAACTTATGAAGCTATCTCAGAAAAGGTCGAAACTGATCCCTATACTTATAAAGAAGCAATGAATGATATAGATGCACATCATTGGGTTAAAACTATGAAATCTGAATTAGATTCCATGTATTCCAATCATGTTTGGGATCTTGTAAAGGCACGTAACGGCATTAAACCAGTTGATTGCAGATGAGTTTACAAGAGGAAGAGAGGGATAGATGGAAAGGTTGAAACATTGAAAGCATGGCTAGTGGCAAAAGGGTATACACAAAAAGAAGGTATTAATTATGAATAAACTTTTTCACTAGTAGCAATGCTTAAATCTATCAGAATTCTTTTATCTATTGCTGCTCATTATGATTATGAGATTTGGCAAATGGATGTCAAGACTACATTTCTTAATGGCAATCTTGAAGAGAAAATCTATATAATGCAACCGGAAGGTTTCATAGCAAAGAACCAAGAGCATATGGTATGCATGTTGAAAAGGTCCATTTATGGACTTAAGCAAGCATCTAGATCATGGAACATCAGATTTGATCAAGCAATCAAGTCATTTGGTTTTGAACAAAATCTTGATGAACCGTGTGTGTACAAAAGACATCGAGATAAAGTAGTAATGTTCCTAGTGCTTTATGTTGATAATATTCTACTCATTGGAAATGGTGTAGGGGTAATGTTATCAGCAAAGGTTTGGTTGTCAAGCCAATTTGATTTAAAGGACTTGTGTGAGGCTAACTTTATTCTAGGGATCAAGTTTTGGCAAGATTGCAAGAATAAGATGTTAGACTTATCACAAGCTAGATATATAAATAAGGTTCTAGAATGGTTTAGCATGCAAAACACCAAGAAAGGATTACTTCCTTTCAGACATGAAGTTTCTTTGTCTGATGACTAAAGGCCTAAGACTCAAGAGGAAGAAAATATGATGAGACAAGTTCATTATGCTTCTGCAGTAGGAAGTCTAATGTATGCCATGCTTTGTACTAGACCAGATATTTGTTATTCAGCTGGCATGGTCAGCCGATATCAATCAAATCCAGGACCAAAATATTGGCAAGTTGTAAAGCATATTCTCAAGTATATACGAAGAACGAGAGATTATATGCTTGTTTACCAGTGTGAGGATTTGATTCCCATTAGCTATACAGATTCAGATTTTCAATCAGATCTTGATTTTAGAAAGTCCACTTCAGGTTGTGTGTTCACCTTGGGAGATGGAGCCATAAGTTGGAGTAGTGTTAAGCAATCTTGTATTGCTGACTCTGCCATGGAAGCTACATATGTTATTGCTTGTGAAGCGGCAAAAGAAGCTATCTGGTTCAAGAAATTCCTTTCTGATCTTGGTGTTGTGAGAATGGAGCAAGTTCCTATCACATTGTTTTGCGATAATAGTGGAGCGGTTGCACAATCCACAGATCCAAGGTGTTAGGTTCTAAAGATTAGGAACTAATGTATTTAGAACTTCAATTTGTATGTTGGCAAACCATGATCAAAACAATGTTGAGTCGTGTGTTAGACTTGCTCAAAGTATGGGTCTTATTGTAAAGTTGGAATCGAGTTTTTATGCAGAAGTACTGTTCACTTTCTGTATGACTCGATCGATCGAAAATCGTGCAGAACGTTTTTCTGCAGAAAATTCCAACTCAGCCCAAGCCCGTTTTAATGTATAGGGTTTTATGTTTGCCCTAAGTATAAAAGGGAAAACCCTAGCCACGTTTTTAGAGTTCTGTTTTGCTGTGTTTGTGAATCTTTCTTTGAGATCTAGAGGTGTTTACCTTCACATACACTTAGGGTTTACAAACTTGAGATTTATGTCAAGAGTTGTGTAGATCGTTACAGTTGCAGAATCAAGAGAACACAAAGATATACAAGCAGGTGCGCTTGTGGATTTGTTGAAGAATTCCGGAAAGAAGGAGTCCGTGGATCTCGGAGCTATCATGGGGTCATGGTAGTAAGTTTCCTACACTCGGGTAGCAATATGATGTTAGTGGTCTAAGTCTATTGTGTAAACTTCGATTCTTTCATAGTGGATTCAGTTTACCTTGAGGATAGCTAGGTCAAATCCTCCCCAGGTTTTTACCGGTGTGGTTTCCTGGGTCATCAGATCTTTGTGTTGTTTATTTTTCCGCTGCTTTGTTATTTTTGCTTAATTGTGTTAACCTAGTTTTAATTAAATTACCTAAGTTAATAACTTGGCTAATTCACTAGGTTAATCTGTTGGGTTTAAGGGGTCTAAACGAACTGACACAAGGAATCATAAAAAAGGAAAGCACATTAAAAAAAAGTATCACATCATTCGAAACATTGTTGCTCGTAGAGATGTAATAGTAGCAAAGATTGATAGTGCAAATAATCTAACAAATCCCTTTACCAAATCCTTGCCTCAAAGAACTTTTGAGTCACATTCGGAGGGAATGGGAGTTAGATTAATGCATAATAGTCTTTACGGCAAGTAGGAGATTGTTGGGCTTAGTGTCCTTAAATCCTATTGTATAATGCTATGTATGACATTATATATGACTTAATGTTATAATTAATAAAGTTCTTTTATTATTATCTAAAATAATGGTAACATGAATATTCAGACATTATCACATAGTCCATGAAATGCATAGTATGTGATTTATGTGCAAAGTCATAGAGGAGATAAATCACAAGTTCTTTGTAAACTCAGAATTTTAGTTTGTAGTCGGTGATGAAATTGGGCTTTTCATCTGCAAAGACTGTAACATATGAACTAAGATGATTTGTCTTGATCATGGAAGTGGAGACTTCTAGTTGATGTGTTGATATGTCTTAAGAGTTAAGACATATTGAATTGGACTGTTGTGAGATTTATTATTCTCCTAATGACTGTCAATTGAATAATAAATCTCACGACTTATATTTACAAGAACTCTTAATCCTGAGAGAATAATGAACTTGATCATGAAGTGAAGGTTGCTTTGATATATCAGGAGTGAGATATAAAGGTACAGTTAAAACCTCAGTATGTTGGTATTGGGGTTTATGTCCTAAAATCCAATTTATTGATATGTCATAAATAATTAAATTTTTTTAATTATATGAGATTATTTATAAATGAACGAATGGGACATTATCTTAGTCCATGAGATGCATAATATGTGATTTATGTGAAAAGTCATAGAAAAATATAAAACACAAGTTCTTTGTAAACTCAGAATTTTAGTTCGTAGTTGGTGATGAAATTGGGCATTTCATCTGCGAAAACTATAATATATCAACTAAGATGATTTGTCTTGATCATGGTAGTGGAGACTTCTAGTTGATATGTTGATATATTTTAAGAGTTAGGACATATTGAATTGGACCACTGTGAGATTATTATTCTCCTAACAACTGTCAAATCTAATACTATATATAAAAGCAGAAGCCTTTAACGAGGTGCTGCCATGTTAGGAAAAAAGGCTACCTAAAAATCTGACACGTATACAGCTTTTTAATAAAACAAGCCGCACGTTGCAACGTTTGGCATTTCAAATAACCGGTTAAAAAAAAGGATAAATTAAATAACCGGTTAAAAATAAAATAGAAAGCCTCTCTATAAAAAAAAAAAAAAAATTAACCAGTGAAAATAGAATTAGGCTTGCGATATAGAGATAGAGAAGGAGAAAAAAGAAGAAAAAAAAGCTTGTGATACGGAGATGAGAAGGAAGCAGAGTTCGTACAGCTGGCTGGCTGTCACCATCATTTTCCCACCGCCGTTCGTCCTTTGCCGGGCTTAGACTATCAGAAATGGCACCGGTAACCTAAAGGTGGATGTAGGATTTGAGATACGGACATAGAGAGAATGAACTACCACTGGTAAGATTTTTTTTTTTTTTTTTTTTTTTTGCATTCTTTCTTAGATCTGGGTATGAAATAAGAATTGGTTTTGAGAATTGATTTGTATTTTGGTATTTGGGTTACATTAGGTATTGATTTGATTTTTTTTATTCGATTTAGTTTCTCAGTATACTAAAAAAACTTTTGGGAGTATTTGGATTCAATTAATATTTTGTTTGATTTTGGTTAGATTTTAGGGTATTTATAATTGACTTGGAAAATCAAGGTTTAGAGGCCAAAAGTCCGAGAACGGTAGAGAGAGTCGTTAGACATAGGGTATAGAGAGATCGATATATTGGAGATTTTTTTGGAAGAAGAGGAAGAATAATCGTTAGACTGTTAAGTAAATGCGCCATGGATTGAGAGAGGGGCGTCACCACAAGTTTTGTCATCACCGTAAGCCTCCACCCACTATCAGACTACTGGAATCACTACCGGTAAAGTTCAGTTTTAACTAAAAAATTAAGGGTTTTGGTTTTTATTTGGAGAATCAATTGGGGGTTAATTATGATTTAGATTAGTATTTTGGGTAAGGTTTGGTTTTGATTAAGGGATTTTGGTTAGAAGAAATTTGTTTTTAGGGTATTTGGCTTGGCTCAATGTTTTGGGTATTTAGAATTGATTTTGAATAATTGGGTGCTTTGATTTTGAGTTCATAGAAAATGTAGATTTGCTTTGTTACTCAAAGCGCAAACCTTTGAGTAATCAATACTACACTAAATTTTTATTTTCAATTTTAAAGTTTTTGTGTTTGTTGTTTCTGAATGGTCCCTTTTTTAAAGCCATTGGAACTATGTATATTAATCTTGAACCACTGTGAGTATTGTTAAGAATGTACCTTCATTTGAAATTGAAATTGAAAAGAGAGAAATAAATTAGAGAAGAAGATTACTATTTGAAGTGGTGATTCTGGATCTAACTCTATCCAAGTTGCATTGGCAAGTGTATCTGCTGTATAGATATAGTTGTATTCCTAACTTATTGTAGAGAAACTTAGTACAAATTATATTTGCTATGATTGATTGCACCAGTTGCATTTAACAGCTCCTTATGGTGATTTTTAGGAAACATGATCTAAGACATTAGGTGAACTGCCCTATTTCTTAAATTCTTCTCCTACTGCTTTCTTTCTTTGCCACATATCTCTGCTTTGTTCATTATATGCATGTACATTTTAAAAGTGAAAGGCTACACCAGTTTTGGGAATCTTCATACACTGTTAAGACGGATGTAAAGTAAAGTAGAAGGGCTGCCTTGACTGTTAGTTTTCATGCCAACGCCAGCCTTAGACAGCTAGAACCATAGGCAAAGACACCATTAGATCGTCAAAACCGGTTTTTTTTTTTTTTTTTTAATACCCTTTTTAGATTTGGATTAAAATACGACTTAGTTTTGGACATTTTGATGGATTTGTATAGGTTTAGGTATATGTGTTAGATTCAGTTTTGTTCTGGATTTTGGTCTTCTTGGTTGCTACTGTTTTGGTTCCATCGTTCCACGGTTGTTTTGCTTTGTTCATTATATGGCAGCCTTAAAATCAATTTTTTTTCTAATTTTTTGGAGTGATGTTCTTTTATCTTCTCCTCTTTTTTTCCCCCTTATATCTGCATATGGAATTTGATGATCTGTGTATGTAATTACATTTTTTGAATTTTATAGGCCTTGATGTTTGAATGAAAATGAGCTTAATAATCTCATATTGAATTCATTATATCATTTTTTATTTTATTTTATAGACTGAGCAAGCAGCTATTCTTTGATGATAACTTGATATTATCCAACCAACTGATGTGAATGCTCTTAGGGTGTGTATGTGTGTATGTATCTATATCAATCACGCACACATTGAATCCCTATGTTTACTTGAAATTAAAAGTTACTGTTTGGCTCATGTATGCAACACTATTCATTCTAAATAAAGAAATGGATTACTTTACTTTAACTTGGTTGATTCAAGCAAAATTTAAAAATTTATCATCCTTATGTTTATAAAATTTTTTGAACAGTTTAGATTTATAAAGAATATGATTACTATACATAAAAAGGGAATTTTACAAGGCACTGTTGCATCAATGTTTTGCCCTATATATATGAAGAACTATGGCAAGGTGTTGCACTAATAAATAATAATCTTAGTTGGTCCTCACCATTCTTTTACTATATATACATATGTTCTTCTGTTCTTCTGTTTTTGTTTCTTTTATATTTTTTATTTTTTTTCCGAGTTAGTTGATGAGGAAGGGGATGAAATCTTGATTTTGATCTGAATTTGGTTTATTGTCCAGATGATGGCACTTACACTATGAAAAAGGTTCTGGTTCAGAATACCGAACAGTTGGAGTTGGTGAGGGAGGAGATCTGTGTTTCCTCACTGTTCAGTCACACCAATAAATACGCATGTTGATTCGTCTCTCACCTAGAACTGCTTTACCTTCCATGGTTTGAATAGATTCATTCTTACCGGTATAGTCTCTCTTTTTTTTTTCTTTTTTCTTTTTTTTTTTTTTAATTTGGGATCAAATCTGATTTGGGTCTGGCTATTTTGACTGGATTGGATTGCATTAAGTTTTTTTTGGCTTGGATTTGGTTTTGAATAAGGAATTTGGATTAAGAATGGTTTTTAATAGCCGTTATCTGTGTTGGATTTGGTTTTCCATAGAGATAATTGGGTTCAATTTGTTTTGAGTATGTCTCTACGCTTTAAAGCTTTCATTTTATTTATTTTGTTTTAAATTTTTTGTTGAAACATTTTTTCCCTTTATAATTTCGTTTCCCATGTTTCTTTTCTAGCATTGTTATCAAGTTTTTCTAGTATATACTTCTTTGTATTAGATTTTTCCCCATGTAATTCACATATCACAGTGATTATGTCAATTTTATTTTTAAATTGTATTTTGTTGGTATACACACACTTTGTAATGTAGAATGAGGTTGGCCATATTTGATCAATAGGGCTAAGATTGCAGACTTTGCATATGAATTGGATTTTCGTTCCTATTTATTGATAACAGATGAAAACAAATGCATATAAGATAGCCCTGAAAACCAAATACAGAGGAAACAAGAAGCTGAAAACAGAAAGAACAGGAAGCTGAATACAGTAGAGAAGTACAGACCAATATTAATGTGCAAAGAAATTCAAAGCAACAAGTATGCAGATTGTAGAAAATATAGACCAACAGGTATGCATAGAAATACAAACCGTGACAAATATTGTAGATGTCAAATATTTGAGCTTTGAATCCTAATATTTTTTTATTTCAAATATTTGTTAAATGATGTGCTCCACCTTTTTCTAAAAATAATTGAATCAATAAAATTTTTAGAAATTGTTGTTTCCTTTGTGACATGAGTTTAATAATATGAACAATTTGAAGAACCCTTTATTCTTTTGCTATGGAATTGTTGTTTTAAATATTATGCGTTATCCTTTCTTATTTATATGTTCATATGCATTTAGTTTCTTGCTCTTTTCATGTTTGATGAATCTTAATTTGTTATAATATTTTGCTATCTTGGAGGGTTAGTCATGTTTTTCAAGTGTTTTCCACTAGAGTCATGAAGTACATTCTCATGCTTGTAAGATTTCAATTTAATTTTTCAAAGTACAGAATTTTAAAATCTTTCACTGGGTGAATTTCTAAATGCTACTCAATGACATTTTGTGTTTGTAAGGGCATTCAAAAATCAAACAAAGAGGTACTTAAGAAGATTTTTGAAAGTGTGAGAAGGTTTATTTACACCAAGGACCCTGAGCAAGTCCAAGGATGAGGCTTTTGGCTTTATTTTTTTGGAGCAATGTTTGAATGTCATAATTAATTGTTTTGTTTTGATGCTAAGCAAAAAAGTGAAGTAACCATGTTAGCTTTTCTGATTATATAAATTGATAGTTTTGTTTGATTGAACTTGGATAATTTGAAGGTTTTTTTTTTTTTTGACAATTTTCTTTACTAAGATGTTTTACAATTCAAACTTAATGTATATTTCCATTTATCTTTGTTTTTTCTTTTCACTATTTTAGTGCTGTGTATGTGCTATACTCAATTTTCTTTACTAAATTTGCTAGGAAAAAAATGTTTAAAAAAAAAAAAACTTATATTGACATTGACTTGACTTAATTTTGATTCAATATATTTTCCATTTTTATAATTATTCAATCTTTGTTGTGAAGTGTCATAGTCATTGGGTTTTTTCCCCCCATTAATTTACATGTAATGGTTCGTTGTGGCTTGAGCCACATTGTCTAAGGAAGTTAAAACACGTTAGTGAGAGTTCTGTTTTTCTTTGTGTCCATATGTATGTTTTATTCTTTGGTTGATTTATTAATTATTTTCCTTGATGTGCTATATCATAATAGGTTGTTGGTGGTTGCTATTTCATCATGATCAGAAGGTGAAGATAGAAGTTACCCTTATCAGTACCTGCTGTGTCTTCGTCATTATCACAAGATGTAGATAGGCTTTTTTTTAAATCCAAAACTCATCTTGCTTAACAAACCTTATATTCATCTATTTGTACCATATATATTTATCTATTGATTTTTTATGTATATAATTTTTTTTGTTAAGTTATTCTATACAACTATTTTAGAATTGTTATGAAATATTGTTTCTGTAATTAAAGTTTAACAGTTTAATGTTGGTTCATTTTAATGATCAATTAAATTATACAACATGCCCCAGAAGAATTTTAATGTATTTTATTGTCCTCTAATAAGTAAAATGACCCCGCGCATTGCGCGGGTTAAACGCTAGTGAATAATAAATCTTACGACTTCTATTTACATCAACTCTAAACCCTGAGAGAATAATGGACCTGATCATGAGGTGTAGGTTGCTTTGATATATTAGGAGTGAGATCTATAAGTCATGATCAAAACCTCAATATGTTGGGCAGCCACATCTAGTGTTGATAGAGCATATATTCTCAAGATGGAATTCATAATCTTTTAACGGAGATATAAAATATTCTCTTGAGATAAGTTTAATAGGTTTGGTTATTCAAAGTGTTGGGCCCAACCACTTTAGTAAGGAGTTATTAAAGTATATATTTATGAAATTGGATTTCATAAATATATGATGAATAACATAAAGGATTAAACCGGGTACTCAAGAACTAAGATGTAATAATCTTCAAAGTGGCAGTCTACATTTATGATTTTGTATTACTACGAATATTTTAATGAAGGGGTTGCATGTATAATAAAGTATTGAGATATAATTTATTAATAAGGTTTAGAGTGCAATTATATTCATATAGTGGTATTGAATATAATTAATGGTAACTTTGGACTTGTCAAGAGTTGACAGAGAAGCCTAAGGCCCATTGGAGCTAAAGTCTTATTTGTTTTCTTTTGGTCCCACTCCAGGCCACATATTAGAACCCAATTGGAATGGCCTAAAAGGCTAGACCAATTAGATAAGGAGAGAAACATACAAAATTTCATAAGGGCTTTTCATAAGGTTTTCATTAAGGTCATATAAGAATTGAAATTGTTTGTATGTGAGTGTTGGACGCTCTTTTTTTCTCTCCTTGGAAACTAATTGAAAGACCACACTTCTTGGGAATTAAGTGGATTTGGAGTGAAGATTAAAAGTGGTCCCAATTACTTCTAATCTTTTGTTTTGAATTTCACCGCACCAAGGTACGCTTTCTATTCTTTGTTCTAGAATTCAAAATTACATGTTATCTCTCATGAATAAAGTAGATCCGTGTTTGTTGCTTCTACTGTGTGTTTTGTATGAGATACAAAACCAGATTTTCTAACAATTGGTATCAGAGCCAGGTTTTCAATATCATGCTTGTATAACACGTGATTGAATTTTAGAATTAAAGAAAATTTGTTTTCTTTGTGTTCTAGCTTACTGCAGTAAAATTTCTGCATATTTATGTTCCTATTGTGGTCTACGATGTGGATATGTTTAGAGATTCATGGCATTAGTTTTAAAGTTCTAAATGAAACTTGAATATTCGTCAAGAATGAGCATTTCGTTTTGCACTGCTTGGATATAGTTTTATTTGATAACAGTTACCGATGCCATGATTAATATATATGATATTTTGATTGTTAATTCGGAAACCATTGACTTGATATTTGTTTTAATTATGGATCTGACATGAATCATAAAGGCAATGGTCATTTCAATTGTTGAGGCTATGGCTTAAGGTTTAAAAATATGAATGTAACTGGTATAACTGTCATGTGCGTGCATTTCATTTTGCAACGGTTGGATATACTTGGCTTAGTTATTGCTTTTATTCAATAACTAGTGTTGTCGTTAATCTATATCTTGGCATGATATGTTGTTTTACAAATGTATATCAAGGACCCATGTGGCATGTTCAATTTGCCGTTAACATCCTTTTGATTTTGATAGACGTACATGTATTGAATAGCTTTCATTCTTGAATGATAATCGTGTTCAGTTGCTAGTCTTGCATATTATATATATATATATATATATATGGGTTTGGGTTTGGCTTACCTCCAGTGTTTTTTTAACTGGAATCTCCTTTTGTTTTAATAAGAAATTGCCACATCACCCACTAACTAAATAAATGGTGGAGATTAAAACCCACAACCACTTGCTAATATATATTTAAAACTACAGGAGATGTCCAGTTAAAAATTCACTGGAGGTAAGCCAAACCCTATGGGTTTATATGCAAAACATTTGTTTAGGATGAAAAAGCCCAAAGTATATCCTTTTATGAAGGCGTCATCTTTCATTGTTTATTAAAGATTCATCATAATGTTGCTAGCCTTGCATAATATATATATATATATATGATCAAACAGTATGCTAATGCTAGGATTATGAAATTTATTCTTAATGAGATTAGGATTATGTTTTCAAAGATTTCTAGCATTATTAAGGTTCTTGATCTTGATATTGAAAATCTTAATGTTTGATTTGTAAATCTTCGTTGATAAAATCAAGAGGTGTTTTTTATGGAAAATAGCAAAAACATCAAAGACGGTTACCAGAAAATTCTGTGAAAAATTTTAGTTTTGCGAGTTTCGATCGATCGTATGTACCTTTCGATTGATCAAAGAGGAATCGAGAACCAATTGAGTCAGGCAAAAACTCCATGATGAAATTTTTCATTGTCTCAATCGATCGAGAATTCCTTTCGACCGATCGAGTAATAGGTTCGATCGATCGAAGGTACTAAATTTTGAATTTTCACTTGTTTGTAACTAAGTATTAAAACTTTGATAAAAAGCAAAGCTATGTGATTAATTTTATAGTCCTTAAAAGTTAAGGACATTTATTAATCATTATCTAACTAAAAGACCTAATGAGATCAAAGATGTTAGTTAAATAGAACTCTTAGTCCAAAATTGTTTTGTGATTAAAAGTCCTTAATTTATTTTAATTAGAGATTTTTATTGAGATTAAAATTCTAGTTAAAGTTATATAGTTCTGATGAGTAAACAAGTGTGGCTTGTCCTTGGTTAGTCGTCCATAGGATCCAAACTCGTCCTTGGCTAATCGTCCATAAGATGTGAGCATGGCTAAACTCAATTTACTACTCACCCACTATCATTCATGTTTTCTCAAGAGCACCTCAAGCCATAGCAGAGTCGTCCGTGTATGGACGACTCTCAACACAAAGTTCGTCCATAAGCCTGTGAATCGATCCACATGGAAAGATCCTAATGCATTGCTATAATCTTCTGTTAAACGCTTAACTTCCAATAGTAGTTATGGAAGAAGAAATATATATCATAACTTCTGCAACGGTTATAAGAAGTGAGTGTAAAGCTTCTGGCCTCCACAAACGTAGGGGAAGTTACAAGACAAGTAACCGCTTCTATAACACTATATAAACACTCATCTCCGACAAGTAAAGGCAAGTTCTCCTTTTTTTACACAATTCTCAAAGATTTGGAATTCTAGGTTTTGAGGAGAGAAACTAACTTCATCATCGGAGGATTCTTGGCTGGTCACACCGGTCACCTTTGATTCTATCTTTTACTTTTTGAAGCCCTCAAAATCATTCAAGCCCGAAACATCCAGCCTACTGATTTCCTGTGCATCATCAGTTGGTTCTGCCACAACTCTCCTCTCCTCAATGTTCATCATCTGAACATGTTCGTCCTTGGCCAACATAGCCAGATAGCATTCTCTTGCTGCTAGTTGATCTCCTTGCACTTGTCCTACCCTATGTTCCGTAGGGAACTTGACTAACAAGTGATAAGTAGACGTGATCGCCTTCCAACTATTTAAAGTTGGCCTTCAATTTATGGCATTGTAAGAGGATGAACAATCGACCACCAAGAAATTCACGTCCTTGGTTACCTGTTATGGGTGTGTGCCCCCCACCACCATAAGTGAGGTGATGGTGCCCACAAGCTGCACTTTCACTAGACGAAGTTGGTTTCGTTCAAGCCTTATTTGCTGAAAAGCAGGGTAATACAAAATATCTGCCGAACTTCTATTGTCCACCAACACCTTTTTGGTTGTATAGTCAGTAATAAGCAAAGTGATGACGATGGCACCGTCTGTGGGAAGAGTTTTTGTATTTTCTTTTTACAATATCTTTCTCTGAAAAAAGGCTGCATGGTTCGGACAAGATCAAGGGCCACTAGCCCGGGCCACCAGGAGAGCAAGGATGCTTCTAGCAATCCTCACCGAGATCGTCAATTAGCGCCTATCATGCAACTGTCTTCCATCCAACATATACAGTCTATGGCAGCCGCCATGGCAGAGTTAATTGGTCAAAACCAAGAGTTGACTAAGGAGATTAATCTAAGGAGGAAACATCATGAAGGATATGTTAAAGGACAAGCCCAGAGTCAAGAAGATAGAGGAATTGCTGAGCCTGAAAGCTAGTCAAGGGGCACCACTTCGCGAAGGGTGCCATATTTGGAGAAGGACATGGATCAGATAAAGAAGGTCATGAATGAGATGCGGGAGAACATGAGAAGGGCAAATTCCGTAGAGGATTTGGTCCATCAAACAGACTCCCCTTTCACGCCTACCATCAATGGTCACCCCTTGCCTCCGAAGTTTAAGATGCCTTCCCTAGACTCATATGATGGAACGCGAGACCCATTTGACCATATTGTTACTTTCAAGACAACAATGCATCTCTAAGGGGTCTCAGACGAGATTATGTGCAGAGCCTTCCCTAATACCCTTATAGGACCAGCGCGAGCGTGGTTCAGTAAGATATCTCCGAACACAGTGAGTTCTTTCAAAGAGTTGAGTAAGTTGTTTGTCAATAATTTTATTAGAGGACAAAGGCACAAGCACTCCTCATCCAGCCTGTAAACCATTAAACAAGGAGAGAACGAAAGTTTGAGATCCTTTATTACTCGTTTCAATAGAGAAGCCCTAACGGTAGACGAGGTGGACAATAAATTGTTATTGACAGCCTTCCACAATGGAGTTAACTCTGACTTATTCATCCACAAGCTTTACAAGATAGAATCTCAAACCATGGCTGAACTCGTTCACCTGGCCCAAAACTTTATGAATGCAGAAGACACAATCATAGCTAAGAAGAGGAAGAGAGCTGAGAGAATGGAAGCAAACCCCATGCGTCACTCCGAACAAGGCCCTTACCCAATGAAAGGATGAATGGAAGATAAGAAAGACCGAGATAACAAGAAGGCAGGCCTTTCAACATGGAGTCAACAATACACTTCGTTAAACACGTCGCTGGAATAGGTACTCATGCAAATCAAGGATGATCCCTCCCTGAAGTGGCCTAAAAAAATGAAAGGAGATCCCAACAAACGCAATAGGAACAAGTATTGTCGCTTCCATAGAAACCATGGGCATGACACAGACGAGTGTTTCGATTTGAAACAGCAGATAGAAAATCTCATCAGGCAAGAGAATTATGAAATTTCCTTGGACGAGATCACAAAGATGAGAAGTTGAAGGCAGAAGTAAAGGAATCGTCATGACCCTGCTTGGAGAAATAAGAGTTATCATAGGAGGAAACTCGATAGGGCAATCTTCCAAGTCAAGGAAGACATACCTGAAGGTAGTGCAGAACGTCCAACCCTCTGGATGATCGCCAAGGATGAGGACAAAGGATGAGCAAGCCATAACGTTCACTGACGAGGATGCTGAAAGGATTCACCACCCCTATGACGACGCCATTGTCATCACTTTGCTCATCGCTAACTATACAACCAAAAGGGTGTTGGTGGACAATGGAAGTTCGGCAGATATTTTGTATTACACTGCTTTTTAGCAAATGAGGCTCGGATGAAACCAACTTCGTCCAGTGAATTTGCCCTTGGTAGGATTCGGAGGAATGAAAATGCAGCCTGTGGGCACCATCACCTTATTTGTGGTGGTGGGTGCATACCCACAACAAGTAACCAAGGACGTGAATTTCTTGGTGGTCGATTGTTCATCCTCTTACAATGCCATAATCGGAAGGCCAACTTTAAATAGTTGGAAGGCGGTCACGTCTACTTATCACCTGTTAGTCAAGTTCCCTACAGAACATGGGGTAGGACAAGTGCAGGGAGATCAACTAGTAGTAAGAGAATGCTATCTGGCTATGTTGGCCATGGACGAATAGGTTCAGACGATGAACATTGAGGAGAGGAGAGTTGTGGCAGAACCAACCGAAGCGTTGGAGGACATTCCTTTGGATGAGAATAAACCTGAGAGATATACAAGGGTTGGAATGGACATGGAAGAGAAGACGAAACAAGATCTTGTCCAGTTCTTAGGGAAGAATATTGATGTGTTTGCATGGAATCATGAGGATATGCCAGGAATAGACCTTAGCATTATTTCCCACCATTTCAATGTATATTCTTCCTCAAAGCTTGTACGATAGAAGAAAAGAGTGTTTATCCCTAACAAAGATAATGCTATTAAAGAAGAGGTTCAGAAGCTAATTGCAGCAAAGTTCATTCGAAAGATTTATTATCTAGAATGGTTAGCCAATGTACTAATGGTCAAGAAGGCTAACGGTAAATGGAGGATGTGTATGGACTTCACGGATCTGAACAAAGCATGCCCCAAGGACAGTTACCCATTGCCGCACATTGATCATTTGGTGGACTTGACTACAGGTCATAGATTACTGAGTTTCATGGACCCTTTCTCCAGATACAATTAGATTAGGATGGACGAGGCCGACCAAGAGAAAACGTCCTTTATCACCAGCCAAGGTTTGTTTTGTTACAAAGTGATGCCCTTTGGTCTGAAAAATGCAGGGGCAACATACCAAAGGTTGGTTAACCATATGTTTTGCCCACAGATTGGACAAAACGTGGAAGTCTACGTAGATGATATGCTTGTGAAGAGTCTAGACGAGGGAAAGCACCTAGATGACTTGCAAGAAACCATTGATACTCTTAGATAGTACAACATGAAGTTGAATCCCAGTAAGTGCGCTTTCGGACTTTCATCAGGAAAATTCCTCGGATTCATGGTTTCGCATAGAGGAATTGAGGGTGAATCCTGATAAGATTCAAGCCATATTGGATATGAAGCCTCCACGAAGTATCAAAGAAGTCCAGTCTCTTACCGGACGAATTGCTGCCCTTAACAAGTTTGACTCCAAAGCTATTGACAAATGTTTGCCATTTTTTAAGGTTCTTAAAAAAGCACTCAAATGAATAGACGAGTGTTAGAAATCTTTCGAAGACCTGAAGACGTACTTCACTACGGCTCCCTTACTAAGTCCGTCCATGCCTTTTGAAGAGTTGTATTTGTATCTGGTAGTGTCCCCACATGTAGTGAGCTTGGCTGTAATTAGAGAAAAAGGAAGAGTGCAAAAACCGGTCTACTGTTCTTGCTGAGCGCTAAGAGGAGCGGAAGGACGGTATCCTATGATGGAAAAATTAGCCTTCTCTTTGGTTACAGTTTCTAGGAAGCTAAGGTATTATTTCCAAGCTTATGTTATTAATGTCCAGACAGACCATCCACTAAAGAAGGCAATGAATAAGTTAGAAGCTACAGGACGACTAATCCAATGGACAATAGAACTTAGTGAATTCAATGTCAGGTATCAATCGAGGAATGCGATTAAAGCACAAGTGCTGGCAGACTTCATTGCAGAGTTTACCCTGAGTTAAGGAAAGATGGACGAGCTGCACAAAGTTCAAAAATGGGCCTTCAATGTGGACGGCTTGTCCACGTTGCATGCAGAAGGAATCAGAGTCATACTCAAATCCCCGGAAGGAGATAAGTTGAAGTACGCAGTCCGTCTACAGTACCAAACCACCAACAATGAAACGGAATATGAAGCATTCCTCAAAGGATTGGAATTGGCCAAGTCCTTAAGGGCGGAATCAATTATCGTCCGAGGAGATTCTCAATTGATCTTTAATCAAGTAAATGGAATGTGTGAAGCCAAAGAAAACCGAATGGTGAAGTATTTAAGCAAGGTAAGGCAGCTCGTCAAGAGATTCAAAGAAGCCAGTTTTATTTAACTCCTAAGAGAGGAAAACATGGAAGTGGATGCTTTGGCAGAAGCAACCTCGTCAGTGGAGGCTATGGACTAGTTCAATGAAATCCAATATATGCCATGCATAGATTTGCTAGAAGCACAAGAAGTTGGAGGGGGAGAAAATTGGATGACTCCAATAATCATTTACCTCAAGGACAGAAGGCTCCTAGAGGACAAAGACGAAGCCAGGAAGATAAGAATCAGAGCTACCAAATATGTTCTTATAAACGAGGTGTTATACAAACGGGGTTTCTCTCAGCTGTACTTAAGGTGCTTAGCCCCAAATGAGTCAAACTATGTGTTGAGGGAGATTCATGAAGGAGCGTGTGGTAACCACTCAGAAGCAAGCGCATTGGTTCATAAGGTCGTCTGTGCAGGATATTATTGGCTAACTATTCAAGCAAATACAAAGGCTTATGTCAAGGTCTATGACCAATGTCAATTCTTTAGCAATATCCCTAGACACCCAGTGTAGTATCTCACTCCAATGATGGCCCCATGGCTCTTTGCACAGTGGGGATTGGATATCTTAGGTCCCTTTCCACTTGGAATCAAACAGATCAAATTTTTGGTGGTTGGAATTGACTATTTCACTATGTGGGTGGAAGTAGAGCTGTTAGCAAAAATCATGCAACGAAATGTCAAGAACTTCATCTAGAAGAACATTGTTTGTAGATTTGGGGTGCCCAAAGTATTAGAATCAGACAATGGGTGACAATTTGATAACACACTTTTCAGGGATTTCTGTGACCATTTCAGAATTCAAAATCATTACTCCTCACCCGCTTACCCTCAAGCAAACGGCCAGGCAGAGATAGCAAACCGATCTTTGTTGAAGATTATCAAGACTCGGCTTGAAGGGGCAAAGGAGGTATGGCTAGAAAAACTACCAGGTGTTCTATAGGCATACAGAACGACTGTGAGAACCCCCACGAGGGAGACTCCTTTTAAACTAGCCTATAGAAGTGAAGCAGTAATATCTGCAGAAGTTCATATGGCCAGTCACAGGGTGATGAAGTACCAAGACAAGGATAACAAAGATCAACTGCGCCTTAACCTTGATCTTATAGATGAGGTAAGGATTGATGCAGAGTAAAGGATAGCAAGGTATAAAAACCTTATGTCCAAACAATATGATGCAATGGTGAAACTTAAACGTTTTAACATAGAGGACCTCATCTTGAAAATGATCTCTTTGGCAACCAGGAACCCAACTCATGGAAAATTGGGACCTAATTGGGAAGGACCCTACAGGGTTATCAATTGCAAAAGACAAGGGTCATATTATTTGGAAGCCCTGGATAGGAGAAAGTTAGAGCACCCTTGGAATGTTGAGCACCTAAGAAGGTATTATCAGTGAAATATTAGCTTAGACGAGCATTGTCTTGGACGAGGCCTTTCATCCTAGGCGAACCAAAGTTCATATTACTTTTTGTTGCATGTGTTGTTAACATTATATGTTATGTTTTAATTTCTTAAGGGTGTATTAGTTTTAAATTAACTATGGATGAAATCGTAAATTTAGATGTTTGTATGAATAAGGCATTAGCTCCTAAAGCATGTGCCATACTTGTGGACGATGTTTATATTATGAGAATGGTTTAGATTTTCAAATACATGTGATGTAGAAATCTTCTCCATAACTTCATCCACAAAAAGGCTAAGGTCTAAAGACGAATAAAAATCTCTGGATAAAGGGATGTAACGTCTAAGCTTTCCTTGAAATAAGGATAAAGCAAAATCAAGGCATATTCGTCCAAATAAGAGACTAGCTGAAGCCTTAAAACGTGTTAACCCAGCCATGGACAAGGAAATGCCCACACAAATATAGTCCATAGGACAGGACATCAACTAAAACAATCCAATCTTTGGATGAGTCAAAAGTTGAATCTTAAACATTATGGACATGAAAATTAGCAACTTACCCAAAGACAAGCAAAGAATCGTCAAACCTATGGACCAGGGGTAATGCTGAGTTAAGTCTACATAAGACTAACAAAAATAATGCCATCCATGGACAAGTTATACTATAAATTCAAAGAATGATGAAGAAAGCTGAACATGAACAAATTCTAATCATGGACGAACCAAGGTTGAGATTACTATCTAGGATACAAAATGAGTTCATCCATGCAACATTTTAGTGAATAAAAGAAAAGATAAAGGAAACAAAAATTCATTCATTAATTAAAAGGGTGGACAACCTACGTCCAAAAACCCTTAGAGTAAAAACTGACAAGGCAACTTGTTTAAGAGGTTGTCCTAAAACTGTGGACAAGACAAATGTACTTAAGTTACATTTAATGGTCCAAAACATTGAACCAAATAAAAAAGGAGGAAAGAAATACAAGGATAAATGAAAATATAAAAGCTTCGTCTTCACTTGGGCGGATCAGCATTAGGGTCGTTTTGGTTTGGCTGGGTGGCGGCATCATCTTTTATATTGACATCTTTTGAGCTTGTCTGGAGGATGAAGCTTGTAGTAGCACCACCAAGGTTGAGTTTGATAGAACTGAAGTCAAGTTCAGGGAAGTTCTCCATGGCGTCCATCCTAAAATCTTCAAACCCAGCTGCATAGTTAGGGTCCAATAAATCAGTGTATTGTTTGGATGTCTTAAACTCTGCAACTGCGTCTCCCTTGACTTTTTCAAGAAGGGCACTTAACTTGTCATTCCTCTTGTGGAGGTGATCAAGACGAGTATCATTCTCTATGATATCAGTCTTCAACTCCTCAATGTGGTTTTGCAGCTCTTTTTCTCATCCTTGGCCTTCGCTGCCACCTCAGCCTATTTCTTGCACTCTTCCCTCACCTCCTGATCCCTCGTCTCCAAAAAAATTCTCGTCTTGTCCAATTCTTTGGCTTGCCTAGACACCGCAATAAATTTTGACATTGCCTATAAAAGGGTGAATGACAAGAGATGTTGGTTAGATGACACAAAAGGTAATCACATACCTTAAAAAGATCATGAACATTAGAATATTCAAAATCCTTTAATGACATGTCATAGCAAGTAGTTATGTCCTCATTGGACATAGCCTTCTCAAAACGTTCCCAAGCTAGATCTTCATTTTCAATAATGTTTGTTGGGACCCTTTGAAAAGGCTGGGATGAGGTAGGTGAGACAGACTTGGATAGAGGAGTCTTGGATGGGGTAGTCTCAACAAGATTGGACACATCTACATCAAATATTTGGACGGGTGGTTGGGACAAAGGAAGAGTAGGATTAACAATCTAAGACGACCCATGTTTAGCCTTTTTCCCTCGACGACTAGGAAGATTTCCCAGGTCAAGGTTTTGGACATTAATTTCCTTTTTTCCCCAGTGGCAAGATGAGCTTGGGATTGGGTCTCAGGATAGCTCCCCTAGTCCATAACTTCCTTTCCCCTGTTCTCATTCATAGTTGTCATCCTTGAAAGATGATTGAATGAAAGTTAAAATTAAATCAAAAAAATATAACATATATAATATTTGTATAAGTCCAAACTTACATCTACGAATTGTAACCTTGTGCGCGATAGCTTCGTTGGACGGTTCAGGACCAAGTCCCTCCTTGGCTAGACGTCTAAGGATAACCAAGGAATGGAAGTCCCTGTCAACATACAATCGAGTCCTATGGACATGGTCACGGTAGAACTTGCTCAAAGAAGGTCGTCCAACAACTGTAAAGAAATAAGTGGATAAAGGTTAGACATATATAAATGATAAAAATAATAAGTAAAAGGAAAAGGAGGAAAGGGAAAAAAAAAAAAAGGAAAGGGGCGTACCTTCAGGACGAAGGTTCCCTAAGTCCCCAATATAAGAGGCAAAAGTGTGCCTGGCAATGTCCATAGGGTTCCTATCCCGGAAATCGGAGACAAAGAAAAATTATGTCTTCCAGTTTCTGTCAGATGAGGCTAGAAACTTGATTAACCTACAATTTGAGCCCCTTGCTATAAACTAATAGAAGCCAAGGGATTGATTTATTTCTGAGGGTTTGTAACAAAAGAGAAACTTGTCCATTATGAGAGGACGATCCCCTCCAAATACTTCCCTCCACAAAATTTGCATAGAGATAATCAATCTCCATGCATTTGGGTTAAACTAACAAATTTCTAAACCTAATCTAATGAGTAATTCTCTGGCAAAAGCATTCAAAGGTAACCTAAGACCCCCTAAAAAATAAGCTTTATAAACGCCTATTCCAAAATGGGGGTTGCAACACCATTCTCCACCAACGGGCAACCTAGGGTTAAGCTCATTGGGGATTTGGTACCACAACTTAAGGTTACTAAGCCTTTGTTCGTTTGTTTTGGAAGAAACACCAACTGTACAACTATAAACAGTCTCCATCTCGTCCAAAGGATTAGACAAAGGGACATTGGACGAGGTGCCAACCTAGGACCGAGAAGCTTTCCTAAGTTGTTCTTGAAGAACTTCTAAAGGGACTCTAGGGACACCAGAAGTGTATCCCTCGTCCGTGGTACTCCCCCCCACTACTACTATGACTAGTGCTATTGCCAGAGCTGCTATAACTAGTGGTGTCGTGATACTCGTCTATAGCTTTTTCTATACTATTGCTAGACGAGGAGATTTCAGACATTTTTTTCTTGAAAAATTAAATGAAAAACTAAAGAAGAGAGAGGAGAAAATACCTGCCTCTAGACAGAAGAGGACTATGGACGCGAAGAGACTTCTAGACGAGGCTCTAAACGACAAAGATCAAGGAAGAAAATTTTTGAAATGAGAAGGGTAGGAGAGGAATTCCGCTATTTATAGACAACATGGTTCAATGTTCGAAGTGACGTGACCAACCAAGATGAGATACATGGCATCTGTCTTGAAAAATGAAAAGTCATGATTAAAACATACCTGGTTGGACCACGTGCCAAAAAAAAAAAAAAGAAAAAGAAAAAAAGAGAAAAGAAAGAGAGAAGAATAGAGGAAATTCTTAGGACGAACAGTACAAGGACAAAGGGTCAGCTGATGAGTAGACAAGTGTGGCTTGTCCTTGGTTAGTCGTCCATAGGATCCAAACTCGTCCTTGGCTAATCGTCCATAAGATGTGAGCATGGCTAAACTCAATTTACTACTCACCCACTATCATTCATGTTTTCTCAAGAGCACCTTAAGCCATAGTAGATTCGTTCGTGTATGGACAACTCTCAACAAAGTTCGTCCATAGGCCTGTGAATCGATCCATGTGGAAAGATCCTAATGCATTGCTATAATCTTCTGTTAAACACTTAACTTCCAATAGAAGTTATAGACGACGAAATATATATCATAACTTCTACAACGGTTATAAGAAGTGAGTGTAAAGCTTCTGGCCTCCACAAATGTAGGGGAAGTTACAAGACAAGTAACCGCTTCTATAACACTATATAAACACTTATCTCCGACAAGTAAAGGCAAGTTCTCCTTTTTTTACAAAATTCTCAAAGATTTGGAATTCTAGGTTTTGAGGAGAGAAACTAACTTCATCACCGGAGGATTCTCGGCCAGTCACACCGGTCACCTTTGATTCATTCTTTTTCTTTTTCAGGCCCTCAAAATCATTCAAGCCCAAAGCATCCAGCCTACTGATTTCCTGTGCATCATCAATTTCTAATGAGATTAGAATACTTTATTTAGTAAATTAAGAATAGAATTCTATATAACTAATTTTTGATTCATTAGTGTTTAAGGAATCCTAAATAGTTTAGAACTTCTTTTTTAGTTAGTGATTCTAATAAGATTAGAGTCTCCAATAAGTGGAAGGTTATCAATTGTGATGGGATCACAATTATTAGAAGAAAAACCCAAATAATGAGTGGGAGTGCTGAAATAACCCTTTTGTTAAGTTTATTGTAATGTGAATAGATACCTTGTCTTGACTTCAAGTCTTGCATTCCATATGGAGGGTATTTACTTCACGGATTACAAGATTAAACTTCTTTGTGATTACGCAAATGTTTATTACACTATTGTGACGTGACTTAGTTACATCACATTGAATTTAAACAATTAAACACATTGGATGTTGTTAGGTTCTAAGAATTAGGAACTAACGTATTAGAACTTCAATTTGTAATGTTGGCAAACCATGATCAAAACAATGTTTAGTCTTGTGTAAGACTTGCTCAAAGTATGGCTCTTAATGTAAAGTTGGAATCGAGTTTTATGCAGAATTCACTGTGCACTTTCTGCCTGACTCGATCGATCGAAAATTAGATTCGATCGATCAAAAATCGTGCAGATTGTTTTTCTGCAGAATTTTCCAACTCAGCCCTAGCCCACTTAATGTATAGGGTTTTATGTTTTGCCCTAAGTATATAAGGGAAAACCCTAGCCACGTTTTTAGTGTTCCGTTTTGCTGTGTTTGTGAATCTCATTGTGAGATCTAGAGGTGTTTACCTTCACATACACTTAGGGTTTCCAAACTCAAGACTTATGTCAAGAGCTTGGTAAATCATACAGTTGCAGAATCAAAGATCTTCAAGAAATACAAGCAGGTGCGCTTGTGGATTGCTGAAGAATTCAAGAAAGAAGGAGTTCGTGGATCTCAGAGCTATCATGGGGTCGTGGTAGTAAGTTTCCTACACTTGGGTAGTAATAGGATATTAGTGGTCTAAGTTTTATTGTGTAAACTTCAATTCTTTCATAGTGAATTCAGTTTTACCTTGAGGATAGCTAGGTTAAATCCTCCCCAGGTTTTTTACCGGTTTGGTTTTCCTGGGTCATCAGATCTTTGTGTTCTTTAATTTCCGCTGCTTTATTGTTTTTGATTATTTGTGTTAACCTAGTTCTGCTTAAATTACCTAAGTTAATCACTTGGCTAATTCTCTAGGTTAATTTGTTGGGTTTAAGGGGTCTAAACGAACTTACAAGTGGTATCAGAGCGGGTAGCTTTTGTTTTTGATCCTTTGATCTTTTAGCTGATCCTTGACCCCTATTGTCATGGAACACGGTCACTCTCTTGTTGTTCCACCTCACTTTGATGGAAACAACTATGCTTATTGGAAAGTAAGGATGAAAACATTCCTGAAATCCATTGATGAGAAAGTTTGGAATTCCGTTGAGTACGGATGGGAGAAGCCCACTACTCCTGTGAGTGAGTGGCAAACTTCTCAAAAGGAGGTAGCCTCTTTCAATAGTAAAGCTATGAATGCTATTTTTAATGCTGTCTCCATGGAGGAATTTAAGAGAATCTGTAATGTTGAGGTTGCTCATACTGCTTGGAAAATCCTTCAGACTGTGCATGAAGGCACAAAGGCAGTTAAGATAAATAAATTGCAGCAATTAACTACTAGATTTGAAAGCATTAGAATGAATGATGATGAATCTTTTGATGAGTTCTATGCTAAACTGAATGACATTGTTAATTCTGCATATAATTTGGGTGAAATCTATGATCAACCTAAAATTGTTAGGAAGATTCTTAGATCTTTGACTGAGGATTTTAGACCCAAAGTGACTGCCATCACTGAGAGCAAGGATGTGGACTCCATCCCTGTTGATGAATTTGTAGAATCTCTTCAGTCCTATGAGTTAGACCTCCCTAAGACTAACAAATCCAAATCAATGGCTCTTAAGTCTGTTGATGATATTGAGGATGGTGGATTTGATGATGAACTCTCTGCTACAGAGATTGCCTATCTTGCCAAGAACTTTAGAAACTTTCTTAGGAATAATAACAGAAGGGCAAGAGGCAAGAACAATGTTGAACCTAGAAATTTTAGGAGGAATGATCCCACTAAGGTTAATAACGCTGAAAAACCTAAAGAGAAAGTAGGTCAACCTTCTAATAATTTTTTGGGATAACAATGTTATGGATGTCAAGGGTATGGTCATTTGAAATCTGAATGTCCTACATATTTGAGGTCTAAGGGTAAAGCTATGGCTGTAACCCTTAGTGATGATGAAGTTTCTGACAATGAATCCGCTAGTGATGAAGATGGAAACCTTCATTTCTTTCACTGCTACTACTGTAGTTAATGAAAGCATGTCTGTTGAAGAGAACCCTTCTGATGGGGAACTCTCTGAGAATGCAGATTTACAGGAAGCCTATAATAAACTTTGCAAAGTTGCTGCAAAGGATGCTATGAATGTTGATTTAGGCTTAAAGAAAATTGCATCTCTTGAACTTGATAAGAAAAATTTACTTGTGAAATTGTTTGATGTAAATGAGCTGTTGAATAATGTGAAGACTGAGAACATGCTTTTACTTGATAAAGTTAAATGTTTGGAACTTGAATTATCTGTTGCTAGAGAACAAACTAATAGGTCTGCAAGCTCCAAACTTGATCACATGCTAAGTGTTCAAAAGTCTCCTTCTGATAAAACTGGTTTAGGTTTTGAAGAAAGTATTTCTGTGCTTGAACCTTCTTCCACAAAATTGTTCCCTCTTCTGAACCTCCTAAGCGAGCAAATAAAACTAAAGTACCTGTGCCCCAAGCACATGATCCTATGGTACTTATTGGTGAATTGGTAAAGGCGTTAAACCTTTATTCCAATTCTGTAGTTGCTCAGAATTCTAATGTGAATCATAACTCCAATGCAAGAGTTGCATCTAAAAAGTTTTGGATGCAAAAGGCTCAATCTAATTGAGTCTGTCTGACATGGTCCTTGTGCTTCATTGCTCTATCTTTGGTGACCTCTGTTTCTAGGATTTGCTTTGCATTACATTCATGCATTTCATTCTAGGATGTTTGTTTCTTTGATATCAAAAAAAAAAAAAAAAAAAAAAAAAAAATTTTTGCAAATTGTGTTTTTGCTATTTTTTTTCTTAAATTTGAAGACAAGGTTGGTCAATCAAATTTTGCATGACATGCTTATGTACCTTGTTTAGCTTTGATGCACTTATGTCTATTGCACTTTACTAGCTAAAGTTTTGTTGTGCATGTTGTGTGGGAAGATGCTATATTTGTTGATCACATGATCTTGATCTTGAAGTCTTATGTCTTTGATTGTTGGATTTGGTCTTATTGAGAAAGGCATAAATAACCATCTCACCACTGTTTACTAGCCAATCATGAACACCTTAGTGCATATCATAAGATTTTTGTGCTCGAGAAAGTGTAGCACATGCACAAAAAGAAAATAAGGTTTAGCCTCTAAATAAAATTGGTGTGTACATTATTGGGCTATAATAATCTCACAAATTCAAATAAAATTGGTGTGTACATTATCCCGGCTTTTTATTAAGTTTCTAATCAATTAAAATTGAATATCATTGTTGAGGCAAATCAAGAAACTTACATGATTGCAAGCTTTTATTCTAGGAGATGTGAGAGTTATATGATGTAACTCTTTAAGCAATAGTCTCTTTCAAATTCATGTGATGGATTTTGTAGAAATTGTGATTGATTACTATGTGCATATCACCTCACATGTTTCTCAAGCTTCTGCTAGTTGCACACACTACACAAGTTATTATTTGCTAAACTGTGTACATGTTATTGTGTGTGTTTTTGGTCTGACCAACCAAGTTTGAAATTTTCTGGAAATTGTTGCAAAATATGTTTGCTTGCTTGATTGGTTGAGGAAGATTATGAGAAAAGCTTAATCTGAGAGATCTGGGTTGAAAACATGGGTTTTTGGAAAAACATTTCATCTCATACTCATGCATTTTGTCTTAAAATCTAATGCTTTGAGGAGTTTTTGAGCTAATTTGTTTCAATTTTTCAAAAATTCAATTTTTTCAGATTTTTGATCTGTCGAGTATGTTTTTCGATCGATCGAAAATGTTTTTAAAATCTCAGTAAACTCTCTGTGAGTTTCGATCGGTTCTCGATTGGTTTTGGATCAATCGAAGGATTTTCGACCGATCGAATCTGTTTTTCGATCGATCGAAAATCGGGCTGAATGAATTTTAAAAGGACTTTTCTCACGTGGATTCTTTACTTTTCAAAAATTTTTCAAACGCTTTTCTCTCCTCACCAACCGATCAAAGCTATTTTTGGAGATTTTGTTGTTTTCCTCAAATCTTTTTGCATAATCTCTCTCTCCCAAGACTGGTAAGTCTTTTATGCCCTTTCTTTTGCTTTTATTTTCATGTTTCATGCATTAATTCATGCATTTTTGGGGTATTTTCGCCATTTTAGTTTTTGGTATTTTTGAGTGTGATTTTGACTCTTTCTTTTTCAAAAGAATCATGGGTTTTTGTGGGGACACTATATACAAGCATTGTATGTGGTTTAATTTGATTAATTTGGTGATTTGTGGAATTTTAAATTTCTAGGGCTTGAAATTAGGGATTTTGGTTTTTTTGTTCAATTTGATTGAAATTGATGAAATTGGCTTGTTGGATTGATTAATTTGATCATTATAATGTGTCAATTGACTGTTGTGTTGATCAATTTATCAATTTGTTGTGTTTTGAAAACTTAGGTTTTTCAAATTGGGTATTTTTGATAAAAATTGCTTGCTCAAGCCAATTTTGTTAATTAGGATTATATTTGAACTTGTCACTGCATTAGTTCATGCATCATTTGCATATTTTGTTCATGCATCATATAGATTTGATTTTTCTATATTTTTTTTGCTGTGCTAATTTGCAGTCTGCCCTTGGTATTTGTTTTTGTTCTTCTCCTTCTGTGTCTCTCCTTTCTTTCCTTAGCACCATGCCTAGGAAAACTAGAGCCCATAGGACTTCTGACCCTTCACCTTCTTTCGATAGTGATCGGTTTCCTAGTGAGTCAAACCAAGAGACCTATGAGACCTTGAACCTTAGGCGTCATATTTGGGCTGAGCGTAGGGTCATCCTAGATGAGTTAGATCCTGAGGTGAGACGTAACTTTGAGCGTCGGGGTTGGTTATCTTTGCTCGAGTATGAGCATCCTCCTCCTCCTGCCACCCTGATTAGAGAGTTCTATTCGAACCTCTCTATCCACATCTATGATACCAACACCTTAGTTAAGGTTTGGTTACGAGGTGTAGAGTATCGCATTACCCCTACGGTAGTGTCTGACACCCTTGGGTGCCCATTGTTGACCATCCCGTTTTTCCTTATGAGGAGTCTCCGCCTCTTGATGACGTGTTGTCATACATCACTGAGTCTTCTATCCAGTGGGGTTCTGATCCTCGGATCACTTCAGCTGAGCTTTCCGAGCTTCACTATCTTTTCTTTAGGATAGCATGTCATTCTTTGTGGCCTATTTCTCATGTCCACACCATCCCTCTTGAGCGATGTGTGTTTTTGTACGCACTTGTTACTGATGCTCCTATCAGTTTTCCTCATTTGTTCCTTCGTTCTTTGAACGAGGTTCATCGGTCTAGCTCTACGGCTCATGCGTTATTCTTTCCCGTTTTTATTCATAGGATTCTCCTTTATCTCGGTTTAGGTGATTTTCCTGCGTCTGAGCCTATTCATATTATTGCTCCTATAGGTGCTACCTTTTTGAGGCAAAGGGCTGCTCAACTTAGAGCTAGCTTTAAGCATCCTAGGGTAGAGCCTTCCGGTGTCACTCCACCCCTTTCTTCTGCTACAGATACTCCTGCAGCTGGGACGTCTTCTGATCCTGCTGTTGCTGCTACTACTGATGTTCCTCCACCTTTTGATGAGGTTTCTGACCTTCGTCGGATTCTGGATACTGTCTATTTTGCAACTGTTAGATAGTAGTTAGGTTGAATTGTTTAAGTGGCTTTTTATTTTGTAATGGGCTGTTTCATTTTGTAAACTTTGAGCTTTTTGTTAAGTCTATGTTTTGTCACGAACTGTCAAAGGGGGTGTTTATTAGGTTCTAAGAATTAGGAACTAATGTATTAGAACTTCAATTTGTGTCAGTTCGTTTAGACCCCTGTAAACTAGATTGTTTAACCTAATTAATTAATCAAGTGAATACTTAGGTTTATTATTCAGATCTAGGTTAAAACAATAACAATCATATCAAGTAAAGCAGCGGAAAAATAAATAACACAAAGATCTGATGACCCAGGAAACCACACCAGTAAAAACCTGGGGAGGATTTAACTTAGCTATCCTCAAGGTAAACTGAATCCACTATGAAAGAATCGAAGTTTACACAATAAGACTTAGACCACTAACATCCTATTGCTACCCAAGTGTAGGAAACTTACTACCACGACCCCATGATAGCTCCGAGATCCACGGACTCCTTCTTTCTTGAATTCTTCAGCAAATCCACAAGCGCACCTACTTGTATATCTTTGTGCTCTTTTGATTCTGCAACTGTATTGATCTACACAACTCTTTACATGAATTTCAAGTTTGTAAACCCTAAGTTTATGTGAAGGTAAACACCTCTAGATCTCACAATGAGATTCACAAACACAGCAAAACAGAACACTAAAAACGTGGCTAGGGTTTTCCCTTTTATACTTAGGGCAAAACATAAAACCCTATACATTAAATGGACTTGGGCTGAGTTGGAATTTTCTGCAGAAAAACAATCTGCCCGATTTTCGATCGATTGAGTCTGACAGAAAGTTAATAATAATTCTGCATAAAAACTCGATTCCAACTTTACATTAAATCCCATACTTTGAGCAAGTCTAACACACGACTAAACATTGTTTTGATCATGGTTTGCCAACATACAAATTAAAGTTCTAAATACATTAGATCCTAATCCTTAGAACCTAACAATTTGTAATGTTGGCAAATCATGATCAAAACAATGTTTAGTCTTGTGTAAGACTTGCTCAAAGTATGGCTCTTAATGTAAAGTTGGAATCGAGTTTTATGCAGAATTCACTGTGCACTTTCTGCTTGACTCGATCGATCGAAAATTAGACTCGATTGATCGAAAATCGTGCAGATTGTTTTTCTGCAGAATTTTCCAACTCAGCCCTAGCCCACTTAGTGTATAGGGTTTTATGTTTTGCCCTAAGTATTTAAAGGAAAACCCTAGCCACGTTTTTAGTGTTTTGTTTTGCTGTGTTTGTGAATCTCATTGTGAGATCTAGAGGTGTTTACCTTCACATACACTTAGGGTTTCCAAACTCAAGACTTATGTCAAAAGCTTGGTAAATCATACAGTTGCAGAATCAAAGATCTTCAAGAAATACAAGCAGGTGCGCTTGTGGATTGCTGAAGAATTCAAGAAAGAAGGAGTCCGTGGATCTCGGAGCTATCATGGGGTCATGGTAGTAAGTTTCCTACACTTGGGTAGCAATAGGATGTTAGTGGTCTAAGTCTTATTGTGTAAACTTTAGTTCTTTCATAGTGAATTCAGTTTTACCTTGAGGATAGCTAGGTTAAATCCTTCCCAGGTTTTTTACCGGTTTGGTTTTCCTGGGTCATCAGATCTTTGTGTTCTTTAATTTCCGCTGCTTTATTGTTTTTGATTATTTGTGTTAACCTAGTTCTGCTTAAATTACCTAAGTTAATCACTTGGCTAGTTCTCTAGGTTAATTTGTTGGGTTTAAGGGGTCTAAACGAACTTACAGATGTGTAGGGTTAAACTTGTGATGAGATCACAATGATTTCAAGAAAATCCATTTGTTTTAAAATTTCTAGTGAGAGAGAGATACAAGGTTTAGATCTCATGGCCTCCATTGTCAGTTCATAGTGGTGTGGGATAAACATCTCGTCTTGGCTTCGAGCCTTGCGTCTCATGCAGAGGGTGTTTATTCCATGGTACTACAAGATTGAGCTTCCCAATTTATAATGGTGTAGGCAAACACCTCGTCTTAGCCTCGAGCCTTGCGTTCAATGCGGAGGGTGTTTTGCATCATGGTACTATAAGATAAACTTTACAAGGGTAGAGTTATGTGGCTACACATGGGTCTAGGCAATGGTGTATACTAGACTAAGTTTGATAGTATCCTCTATGCTGAGTTCTTGCTATTATTACTTAGAGGCTAAAGGAAGAGCAGCAAATTATTTTTGCTTGGTAAGAGTTACCATTAAAACATTAATAATGAGAATAATTCTCGCTTGATCATAGTGGTTAGTATTCACTCTATGCTGAGGAATATTAATTGCGGGATTAGGTTGTCGTTGCACCTAGTATATTATGGTTTTCGAGTTCCATATTATATGGTTATGGATGCAAAATATAATTTCCTTCTAATTATGTTCATAGTCTCAAAATAAAGTTGTCATAAATTTTTTTTTCTAGTTACTATTTAATTGAATCACATTAACTAAGAATTAATTTTGGACATGGTGCTTAAAGGAGCTGAAGTACATATTTATGCTTCAATTCAACATTATGATAATTTCCTATGCATGATGTATTGATGGAAGATTGCTTATGATATGATCATGGTCTCCATTGAAATGCTAAAATGTTTCATCAGCTTCTATCTCAATTGTGCTATAGTATGAGATGTAAGAGTTAGTACTAAACTTAGACTTTATATTAAGTCTAAATGAGATGTTTGGTATGAATCATATTGAGTGCTAAGAAAAGCTTAAAGAGTTCCAAATTTATGCCATCTTATGAAAAATATTTTCATTTTAAATGAATTGGAATTCTTGGATGTAGAGATCAAAAGCTAATCTCATATGGATATGATCCATAACTTTTTGTTAGAATCATTTGATCAATTCATATTGTTTTGAAAATAAATTCTTTTTATATTATCTAAATTGATGAATGAGTTCTACGCAACAGAAGACATCCTAAAAGCTAAGGCTAGTATCAATATGATTTAATTCAAATTCTTAGCCTGAACCAAAGGGTAAGGGTGGTAAGAAGAGGAATTATAATAGCAAATAGTTGGACAAACTAGTTGCCCTAATAGTTGACAAAAGGAAATTAAGACTCAAAAGTATGACCAAAAGGACAGTGCTTCCGTTTTGGTAAAGCTAAGCATTGTTTATGATTGTTTTCTAAATAGAAATTTACATGTTTTACATTTTAAAGAGAAAGTTTTCATCCTTTGTAATTGTATGTTTTGACACTTATGTCTAGATCTTATTAATCTAAATGATATTCAAGATTGGTGAAAGATGAGCTTTAATAACCACTATTTTATTATATTCCTAATCTATGAATTCTATTTAGAGGATAATAAGATTTAGGGTTCCTTTTTTTGTAAAAGAATGAAGTTCCAATATCTTCTTTAAGTCAGTGCATACATAAAGGAGGAATATGACTCTTTTAAAGGTAAATTGTTCTAGAAGAAAAATGTCAAATTTTATTGTAGGACAACTGTAAGATACATATAGAAATGAGATGGTTGTATTAAATACACCACAAGACATTATTCTAAATATATAGCTAGTACATCGGTATAATATCGTATTGAGAGGATTATCAATTACCAAATAAATTCATACTTTTGGGATAAACTTATGAAGTCATTCCATAAAGATATGAATTTGATCCTCGGTCCTACGTAAAGGTTATGTGAATATAATTAGTTTCTATATAAAGTCAAGAACTTGTAGAGGCACCTAATGGCATTAAGCCTATTTTTTTAAATAGGTCTACAAGTAAATGAGATTGATATATTTGAAGGTGCAAACCTTCAAAGTCAAGACTAGTGGCAAAAAGATTTATTCTGAAAGAAATTGTTCGACTATGAAAAGATTTTTTCACCAATAGTTAAGTTTGACTCAATGTAGATTCTCTTATTCATTATATTTCATTTTGGATGAAATATGGTAATAGATATCAGGAAAGCTTCGTTTAGTAGCAATCTTGATGAAGACATCTATATGATGTAACTAGACTTGTTCATAGCTGTTAGGTTCTAAGGAATTAGGAACTAATGTATTAGAACTTCAATTTGTAATGTTGGCAAACCATGATCAAAACAATCTTTATTCTTGTTTTAGACTTGTTCAAAGTATGTCTTATTATGTGAAGTTGGAATCGAGTTACTGCAGAATTCACTGTGCAGATTTGTCAGGCTCGATCGATCGAGAATTAGACTCGATCGATTGAAAGTTGTGCAGATCATTTTTCTGCAGAATTTTTCAGCTTAGCCCTAGCCCATTTAATGTGTAGGGTTTTATGTTTTGCCCTAAGTATACAAGGGAAAACCCTAGCCACGTTTTTAGTGTTCTGATTGCTGTGTTTGTGAATCTAATTGTTAGATCTAGAGGTGTTTACCTTCATATACACTTAGGGTTCCCAAACTCTAGATTCATGTCAAGAGATTGGTAATCATACAGTTGCAGAATAAAAGAGCTTCAAGATATACAAGCAGGTGTGCTTGTACTTTGCTGAGAATTCAAGGAAAGAAGGAGTCCGTGGTCTCGGAGCTGTCACGTGGTCGTGGTAGTAAATTTCCTACAGACAGGTAGCAATAGGATGTCAGTGGTCTAAGTCTCTATTGTGTAAACTTCAATTCTTTCATAGTGAATTCGTTTTACCTTAAGGATAGCTAGGTTAAATCCTCCCCAGGTTTTTACCGGTTTGGTTTCCTAGGTCATCATATCATGTGTTCTTTATTATTCCGCACTTTCACATGATATGATTATATTTGTGTTAACCTAGAATTGCTTAATTTATCTAAGTTAATCACTTGGCTAATTATCTATGTTAATCTGTTTGGGTTTAAGGGGTCTAAACATCTTACAATAGCAAAGAACCAGTGATGATTAGTATGCAAGTTGCATAAAGTCCATTTATGGACTAATGCAAGCATCTAGGTTATAAAATATCATTTTTGATCAAACAATTAAATTGTTTGATTTTGATCAAGTATTAAAAGACCTTATGTGTGTAAAAGCTATATAGAATAATAAATTTCTTAATATATGTTGGTGACATTCTAATCATTTAGAATGATATAGAGTTATTGTCATCAATAAAGTTTTTTTTTTTTGTCTAGTCCAGTATGATATAAAGTACCTGGGAAAAACTAGTCACATCCTAAGAATTAAACTTTGTTAAAATTCAAAAATTAGGATGTTGGGTCTATCTCAAACTGCTTAAATAGATTAAATTCTAGTCAAGTATAGCATGTAATACTTAAGAAATTATTTTTTTTCCTTTTAAGTTTGAAGTTCTTTTATAAAGGACTATAGTCCTTAGACATATAAAAGGAAGAGCATATTAAGACAGTTCCTTATGCCAAATTTATAGGAAGCTTTTATGCTATGCTAATTATTAGGCTAAATATCTATTTGCAGTGGGCATGGTAAGCAAATATCAATTAAATCAAAGATCACTTAATTTTGTGGGAGTAAAACATATACTCAAATATCTTAGGAGAATGAGGGATTATATGCTTGTGCACAAAAGTGAGGTTTTGATAGTTACTAGATGTACAAATGCTAAGGTTGGCTTTGGATTGCGCGTCTGTGTTGCGTGTCCACGTTTTCAGCTTCTTTTTTTTTTTCTTGGCATGTGTTTCAGGAGACAATGGCTACTGTTCATGTACTATTCATGAATAATAGCCGCAATATTTGACTTCTCAGCACTTTTCAGCACACCAGTGGGTCCTGTGCACTATTCACGAGACCCACACATATCATTTTTCAGCAATTTTTTTATTAAAAATGGTTCCCACGACACTATTTACACATTTAAAAATTATTTTGCTACAATGTTTTTTAGTTTTCAGTTTTCAGCGGTATCCAAACGGATCCTAACTTGTAGTTTGATTGTGATTCATGAAGTTGGACATCAAAATATGTGTTCATACTAGGTGGTGAAAATACACATTAAGCGTAAGTATCATCTTATTAGAGAGATACGAATACATGCAATAAATCTGGCTGAAACTTGTTTCCAAGCCTTACTTTAGAGTAACTATGAATTACTCTAAAGGGAAATAAGTGTTAGATTTATGGTAAATTGTCTTTGAGGGCAAGGGAGAGATTGATGGGGTTTATGCCCTAAAATCCAATTTAGCATGTCATAAATAATTAAAATTTTTAATTATATGAGACTATTTATAAATGAACTAATGAGACATTATTTTAGTCCATGAGATGCATAGTATGTGATTTATGTGAAAAGTCATAGAAAGATATAAATCACAAGTTCTTTGTAAACTCAAAATTTTAGTTCGTAGTTGGTGATGAAATTTGACATTTCATTTGCGAAGACTATAACATATCAACTAAGATGATTTGTCTTGATCATGGAAGTGGAGACTTCTAGTTGATATGTTTTAAGAATTAAGACATATTAAATTGGACCGCAGTGAGATTTATTATTCTCCTAATTACTGTCAAATGGATAATTAATCTCACGACTTCTATTTACATCAACTCTAAATCTTGAGAGAATGATGGACCTAATCATGAGGTTTAGGTTGCTTTGATATATCAAGAGTGAGATTTATAAGTCACGATCAAAACCTCAATATGTTGAGTAGCTACGTCTAGTGTTGATGGAACATATATTCTCAAGATAGAATTCATAATCTCTTAACGGAGAAATAAAATATTTCCTTGAGATAAGTTTAATAGGTTTGGTTATTCAGAGTGTCGGGCCCAACTACTTTAGTAAGGAGTTAATAAAGTATATAATATTTATGAAATTGGATTATATAAATATATGATGAATAACATAAATGATTAAATCTGGTACTTAAGGATTAAGATGTAGTAATCTTCAAAGTGACAATCTACATTTATGACTTTGTATTATTGTGAATATTTTAATGAAGGGGTTGCATGTATAATAAAGTGTTGAAAAATTTAGACCCCGGTTGATAGAATTGACAAGTTTTAAACCCAAGTTATTAATTAGATTTATTATGAATAAAATTTGTTCAAACCAAAAAATATCAATATCGTGTCAATATCATGCAGCAGAAAAAATAAATAAGACAAGATATGATGACCTATGAAAATTAATAAAACAAACTAGTTTCATAATAAAAAAACCTGAGAGGAAACCTTCTCGAAAAGCAATCTACTATAGTAAAGAGAAGTTTCAGATCTAGAACAAAACCTTTGTCCCTAGACTTTACAATCCCCGTAGATGAACTTGCAGCAGAAACCTTCTACCGCTTCAGAACCTCTGAACTTTTCAATATATGAACGTCACTCTTTTAATGCACGAATCTCAATACGTGACTAACCAATTGTGCGGATCCCAATACTCGACTTAATCACCAACTTGAGAAGATGTTAGCTGCAAAGTTCTTTACTTCATCAATAATGAAGATCAAGAAGCACTTGGTTACAAAACCCTAAGGCGCAAAAGATGCATTAGCTTCTTTAAGAGAGAATAAGGCATCGGTCACCTTTTGCATATGTTCTCCTTGTATTCTCTTATATGACGGCCTCTAAAATAAGCCTTATATATGTCTAGGATTGTGAGAAAAGAAATACTACACAAATACATAAACATGGGCCGAAAATTAGATCTAAAAATTCTGATTTTCGTAACCTCGATAGATACCTCGATAGGTAGTATCTGTTGAGCCTCATTAAACCTCGATAGATAGCTATCTGTTGAGCAACTATCGAGCTTTAATGAATCAGCACTTCTTCACTTGTTTCTTGGATAGACTTGCATGTCTTCAATACTAGACTTGAACTCTTGTTCCTTGAAGTACTAAACACATCTTAGATCTACCCAATTATAAGTAAAGTGCGTTTTGTCAAAAGATTAGCCAATTACATAAAATATTAACATATGTTCCTAACATTGAATCACATATGTCCTAACATAAAGTATTGGGATATAATCTATTAATAAGGCTTAGAGTGTAATTATATTCATATAGTGGCATTGAATATAATTAATGGTAACTTTGGACTTGTTAAGAGTTGACAGAAAAGTCCAAGGCCCATTAGAGCTAGAGTCTTATTTGTTCCCTTTTGGTCCTATTCCAAGCCATATATTAGAATCCAATTGGAATGACCCAAAAGGCTAGCTCAATTAGAAAATCAGTTATATATAGGGATGGCCATAGGTAGGATATGGATCGGGTATACCCATACCCTACTCGAAAAATTTGCCCATGGAGACCCGAATATCAATACCCATTAGTACCCATATCCAAATCTTACCCGAATTTATTATCCATGGATATCCATACCCTACCCGAAACCCGAAACCCATTTAACTTTTTTTTAATCCAAAACAGTGGGGATGAAGCTGATCACAGTGGATTCGAATCCCATAAAAATCTAAGCAAACATTTTAAGTAGCAACTAAACCCTTTTAACTTTTGCTTCATCACTCGAAGAGGCCTTCGCTCTTCACCTCATTTCCTTTGCTAACAACCTCCACTCCCACTCCCAAACCCAAACCCAAACCCATACCCATACACACTCTTCTCTCTTTCTTCCTCTGCAAATCACAAAGATGATGACAAGTGTTGCATAAAGAAGGTGTTGTTCAATACTCTCCAAACGCACCATCGCCGCCTTCGCTTCTTCTTCCTTCACAACTAACAACAACAACAACCTTTCCTTTACCCTTCAAACCTAATACTTTCACCATTCACAATCCCATCTTCCCACCCTGTCAAAAATGGAGACACTGCGTACCCATTTCTATTTCCTAAAAACAGAGCCTTTCATTTCAAATTAGGGCCGTTGAATTTCAAGGCCTCCTCGCCTTCTCTCATTCTCCCTTGAACAAATTCATAGAAATTGATTAAGAGACCACACTTCTTAGGAAAAAGTGGAATTGGAGTGAAGATTAAAAGTGCTCTCAAGAACTTCTGATCTTTGATTTTGAAATTCACCACACCAAGATATGCTCTTTTGTTCTTAAATTCTGAAATTTTCATAGTGCATGTTATCAATTGCGAATGAAGTAGATCTGTTAATTTTTTGCTGCGTATGTTTTGTTTGCGATACAAACATATATTTTTCCAACAATCCATGCAACCTATGAAAAGTTGTATAAAGTTTCTAAGAAGCATGAGAAACTATATAGGTTGGCCACCAAGAAGCTGAGTGATTTGGAACTTGATCGAGAAGAGCTTTCGAAAAAGTTTGATGAAGCCAATCAGACCATTGGAGCACTGTGATTTGAGAACAACTTCTTGGCTGAAAAGACTAAGAAGCTTGAGGCAGAGCTGTTCCAAGTCAGAGCTTAGTTGGAAAGGACTTCAAATGCAAAGCTTGATGAGATCCTCAGTCTTCAGAATTTTCTTCCGATCAAACCGGTTTAGGGTATGATTTCTCTTCTCTTAATATTGCTTCCTCTAGTACTACTGTTTTTTTTTTCCTCCTACTAATAATGTTGAATTTGAGAACACTGATGTCAAAACTATTTTAGCTAGTGAGAATATAGACAAAGGTAAATAAATTTTAGGAACACCCCTTAAACTTGTTAAGAAATATACTAAGAACCCTAGGGCTAAGAAGGGTAATACTCAAAAGTCCAAATAGAAGAAGCAGCATCTCTGTCATCACTGTAGAGTGGCTGGACATACTAGACCAAATTGCTATAATTGGCTAGCCACTCAACAGAGCAATAGTATGATCTCATCGGGAAACTAGAATTAGTTTCCATCCTCCTTTGCTTCTCTTGGAAATCTACTCAAAGCCCTCATATTCCTTTCAAACTTGAACGATTTTAATTCTTCCTCCTCACCACCGATTCTAGGGTTTGTGCAATGGAAAGGTTCTTCCAAGGTGTGGAAAGAAAAAGGCTCCAAGTGATTTAGTCACTTTCTCTCTCTCTTCCTTTTCTTGTTTTTGAGTTTGCATTACTTGTGTGTTTTGCTTTATTATTTCGAGTCAGTCTAGTTTTTATGCTATGCTTTGTTTAACATGTTTTTTTTTTTTTTTTTATTGTTTTTAGTTTTGCTTTATTTTTTTTCATAAAAACAAAAAAAAAATTTAAAAATCAGAAAAATTCAAAAACAGTGTGTGTTTATGTACATTAGTACCTGTGTAGCTTGGATGGCCATTGAAACAAAGTTTTCTAAACTTTGTATCTTTTGTAGCTTAGATAAGCATTTCTATGCACAACTAAGCAAGTGAGCTTCGTGGCTCATGTTTGTGATGAGTAAGATTAAGTAATCTCTTGTACTTAACACGCGTATCCCTCTTTTTGATGGAAAGGACTAGAAAATCCTAAGAGAAAGGCATAAATAACCATCTCACCACTGTCGCTCACTAATCATGAAATGACATTTGTATGCTTCGGCATAGCAAAAGTGCAATATCAAAAGCTTAACATAATTGGGTATTTCTTTCCTCTCTCTTATTTGCCCATGCATGATATGCTTATAAAGAAAATATGCAAAGAAAAATAAAAACAAAAAGAATCAAAATGTTTTATATATGATTGCAAGCGTGTTTTTAGGAGATGTGGGAGTTATAGGATGTACCTTAAAGGTGATAGTCCCCATCAAGCAGTTATGATTATGTGTGAGTTAAAGTGACTTTCTCATATCTCAAATCGTCATGACATGTAGACACTTATGCAATCTTGCTATGGTTTTCACACATAACACGCAATATTCTATGCTACTCTTGATACATGTGCAGGTACAATGTGATTTGGCCGTCACAAGGAATACATGTGTTAATGTATGCTCACTAAACTGTCTTGATTTGTTTTTGAAATATAAAATCGGTTAGACTTGTTTAGTGTGTGTGTGTGTGTGTGTGTGTGTGTGTGTGTGTGTGTGTGTGTATGTGTGTGTATGGGATCTAAATACTTGAAATTTTTCTTGTTGAAAGATTTTTTGAGAGCTTAAAATGTTGTTTAGATCTTTGGTTGAGTAGCATGTTTGATTGCATTCATGTCTGTGTTTTTCTCTTTCTTGAAAAACTGTTTTTAAGAATCTTTATAGCTTCTTGATACCTCTTGACAGCTAGGCTATCTATTGAGCCTCTTGAATTTCTTTTCTCAATAGATGTTATTGCAATTTCGATCCATCGAGGGTTTTGAGATTTCTGCTCGATAGATTCTCGATAAATGCTTGATCCATTGAGGAAGTTTCTATATGCTCAATACATGCTTGATAGCTTCTCAATCCATCGAGGTCGCTTTGCTGCGGACAACTCTTGATAGCTTCTTGATAGATCCTTCTAACCATTTTAATTCTCAATAGCTCTCGAGAAACTGGGATTTCTATATATAGGGTGTTGGGTAATAATCATGTTTGCATCGCATACAAAACATACGCAGCGGAAAATAAACGGATCTACTTCATTCGCAATTAATAACATGCACTATGTAGGTTTCAGAATATAAGAACAAGAGAGTGTACCTTGATGCGGTGAAATTCAAAACCGAATGAAGAAGGACTCGGGAATACTTTCAATCTTCACTCCAATTCCACTTGATGCCCAAGATGTGTGGTCTCTCAATCAGTTCTATGTTTTCTAGAGAGAATATGAAAGAGTGTCTCTCTTCCTTATTTCATATATTATTATTCTCATTAAACATACAAACCATTTTTTATTCTATATAAAATTCTGTATGTTTCTCTCCACATAACTGATTATCTAATTGGGCTAGCCTTTTGGGCCTTCCCAATTGGGCTTTAGTGTGTGGCTTGGAGTGGGACCAAAAGGGAACAAATAAGACACTAGCTCCAATGGGCCTTGGGCTTTTCTGTCAACTCTTGACAAATCCAAAGTTACCATTAATTATATCTAATACCACTATATAAATATAATTGCACTCTAGGCCTTATTAATAAATTATATCCCAATACTTTATTATACATGCAACCTCTTCATAAAATATTCGTAGTAATACAAAGTCATGAATATAGACTGCCACTTTGTAAATTACTACATCTTAATCCTTGAGTACCCGGTTTAATCCTTTTAAGTTATTCACCATATATTTATGAAATCCAATTTCATAAATATATACTTTAGTCTTACTAAAGTGGTTAGGCCTAACTCTCTGAATAACTGTACCCATTAAACTTATCTCAAGGGAATATTTTATATCTCCGTTAAGAGACTATGAATTCCATCTTGAGAATATATGTTCCATCAACACTAAATGTGGCTGCCCAACATACTGAGGTTTTGACCGTTACTTTAGATCTCACTCCTGATATATCAAAGCAACCTACATTTCATGATCAGGTCCATTATTCTCTCAGGATTAAGAGTTCATGTGAATACAAGTCATGAGATTTATTATTCAATTGACAGTCGTTAGGAGAATAATAAATCTCACAGCGGTCCAATTCAATATGTCTTAACTCTTAAAACATATCAACATATTAACTAGAAATTACCATTTCCATGATCAAGACAAATCATCGTAGTTAATATGTTATAGTCTTCGCGCAGATGAAATGCCCAATTTCATCACCGACTACGAACCAAAATTCTGAGTTTATAAAGAACTTGTGATCTATATCTTCTGTGACTAAATCACATAAATCACATACTATGCATCTCATGGACTATTTGATAATGTCCGAATATTCATGTTACCATTATTTTAGATAAGAATAAAACAACTTTATTAAACACAATATTAAGTCATACATCATTTCTCACATAATGTCATACATAATATCATACATAGCATCATACAATAGGATTTAAGGGCACATATCCTAACATAGGGTTAGCGCGACATTTCTCTCATTAATTGCCGATCTCTCTTGACAAAACATGTCTCCTCACTTACCCAAACTCATTTCTCTTTCTTTCTAATCTTCAGACCTAGAAGTTTTTTGGCCTAAAGATCATCTTCTTTCATCTGGTATGATCTTTTTTCCTCATTCTATCATGCACTTCATGTTTTTTGACCTACCTTTTGAAGTTTTTGAAACTTTTTAGGGTTTTTTTTCAAAATTAATGAGTTTTTCACAAACCTTTTGGGTTGGTTTTTGTTTAAATGATTTTAAATCATCATGCATTGCATTACATTTGCGTTGTAACTATAGTTTATGCATTTTAGATGTGTGTTTAGTTTGTTGCAAGTATGTGTGATGGTAGGTTTGGATTGGGCTAAGCCCATGATGCTTTTTCTATTGCATGTCACATATTCATGCATTTTTCATGCATATGTAGCAATATTTGTTTTTATCATTTTGATATTGATCTGTGTTGGTGCTTTTCCGCGTCATTCTCTCTCTCTCTCTCTCTCTCTCTCTCTCTCTCTCTCTCTCTTTCTCTCTCACTCTTTCTTTCGTTAGCTGCTCTATGTCACCTAAATGAAAATCTGCTCCATCCTAAAACCCTCTTCGTTCTGGGACATCTTCTTCTAATTCTACTTCATCTCATGTCAGGTTCCATGATGATAAAGCCCGAAAGGACTTTTCTGAGAACTTTTCTCGATGAGGCATTCATTTGGAACACCAAGTCATCCTATCAGATTTTTCTGATACTAGCCTTCCCACTATCATCTATAGTAGGGGTTAGGAGTCACTGTGTGGCATCCCAGTCACTTGTCCCTCTGTGATCATATAGGAGGTTTACTCCAATATGCATGGATTTGACTATTCAGGGTATGTGCATTGTAGTCACTCTAGATCTTATATCCGAGGTGCTGTATGTACCGAGGGCAGCGCATCTTGACTACCCCAGCTGTGATCGTCTTAGGACTATGTCCAATGACGAACTCATGTCTCTATTCTGTGAGATGCCTTCTTCTTAGGGTGATTGTCAAAACACATGTTGCTCAACCTTCGCTAAAGGTCCGAGATTCCTTAACATGGTGATGACATTCATTCTCCATCCATTGTCTCACTATAACTCTATCACAGAGCCTCGTGCTCAATTTTTGTTATCCCTCTTAGAGGACATTTCTATTGACTTCCCTTCTCACTTCATCCCATCCCTTATAGATGTTTATACGGATAAAATGACCCATGATAAGCTCATTTTTCCTTCAGCTATCACATGGATCATTCGCCATTTTTCAATCCCCTATGCTGAGTTTGATCACTTCTTTGTCATGGGTGTCATTGTAGGATACTCTGGTTTTGTATCTCATACAAAACACATAGTGGAAGCAATCAAATGAATCTATTTCATTCATGATTGATAACATGCACTATGTAACATTTAGAATTCAAGAACGAGATTGTGTACCTTGATGCAGTGAAATTCAAAAACAAAAGATTCGAAATGCTTGGGAACACTTTCAATCTTCACTCCAATTCCACTTTATGCCCAAAAAGTGTGGTCTCTCAATCAGTTTCTAAAGGAGAATATTGAGTGGCTTCACTCACACATACACACCACTTCGCAATGATGTCTCACTTTTTCTTATGGAAAAATTTTGTATGTTTCTCCTTTTATAACCAACTGATTATCTAATTGAGCCTTTCCAATTGGGCTTTAGTGTGTGGCTTGGAGTGGGACCAAAAGGGACCAATAAGACACTAGCTCCAATGGGCCTTGGGCTTTTCTATCAACTCTTGACAAGCCCAAAGTTACCATTAATTATATTTAATACCACTATATAAATATAATTGCACTCTAGGTCTTATTATTAAATTATATCCCAAGACTTCATTATACATGCAACCCCTTCATAAAATATTCGTAGTAATACAAAGTCATAAATGTAGACTGCTACTTTGTTAATTACTACATCTTAATCCTTGAGTACCCGGTTTAATCCTTTTAAATTATTCATCATATATTTATGAAATCCAATTCCATAAATATATACTTTAGTATATTCTTTACTAAATTGGTTAGGCCTAACACTCTGAATAACCAAAACCATTAAACTTATCTCAAGGGAATATTTTATACCTCCGTTAAGTGATTATGAATTCCATCTTGAGAATATATGTTCCATTAACACTAAATGTGGCTGCCCAACATACTGAGGTTTTGATCGTAACTTTAGATCTCACTCCTGATATATCAAAGCAACCTACATTTGAGGATCAGGTCCATTATTCTCTCAGGATTAAGAGTTCATGCAAATAGAAGTCGTGATATTTATTATTCATTTGACAGTCTTTAGAAGAATAATAAATTTCACAGCGGTCCAGTTCAATATGTCTTAACTCTTAAAACATATCAACATACCAACTAGAAGTCTCCACTTCCATGATCAAGACAAATCATCTTAGTTGATATGTTATAGTCTTCGCAGATGAAACGCCCAATTTCATCACCGACTGTGAACTAAAATTCTGAGTTTACAAAGAACTTGTGATTTATATCTTCTGTGACTAAATCACATAAATCACATACTATGCATCTCATGGACTATATGATAATGTCCAAATATTCATGTTACCATTATTTTCTAGATAATAATAAAATAACTTTATTAATCATAACATTAAGTCATACATAATGTCATACATAGCATAATACAATAGGATTTAAGGGTATATATCCTAACAATCTCCCACTTGCCCTAAAGACTATTGTGCACTAATCTAACTCCCATTCCTTCCAAATGTGACTCAAAAGTCCTTTGTGGCAAGGTTTTGGTAAAGGGATCTGCTAGATTACTTGCACTATCAATCTTTGCTACTACTACATCTCCTCGAGCAACAAAGTCTCGAATAATGTGGTACTTTCTCTCAATGTGCTTTCCTTTCTTGTGATTCCTTGGATCCTTGGATTGTGCAACCGCTCCATTATTGTTGCAAAACAATGTAATGGGAACTTGCTCCATTCTCACAACACCAAGATCAGAAAGGAATTTCTTGAGCCAAACAGCTTTCTTTGCCGCTTCACAAGCAGCAACACATTCAGCCTCCATGGTGGAGTCCGCAATACAAGATTGCTTAACACTTCTCCAACTAATGGCTCCACATCCCAAGGTGAACACACAACCTGAAGTGGACTTTCTAAAATCAAGATCTGACTGAAAATCTGAATCTGTATAACCAATTGGAATCAAATCCTCACTATGGTAAACAAGCATATAATCTCTTGTTCTCCGTAGATACTTAAGAATATGCTTTACAGCTTGCCAATGTTTAAGTCCTGGATTTGATTGATATCGGCTGACCATGCCAACTGAATAACAGATATCTGGTCTAGTACATAGCATGACATACATGAAACTTCCCATTGCAGAAGCATAAGGAATTTGTCTCATCATATCTTCTTCCTCTTGAGTCTTAGGCCTTTGGTCATCAGACAAAGGAACTCCATGTCTGAAAGGAAGTAATCCTTTCTTGGAGTTTTGCATGCTAAAACGTTCTAGAACCTTATCTATATATCCAGCTTGTGATAAACCTAACATCTTATTCTTGCGATCTCGCCAAAGCTTGATCCTAAGAATAAAGTTAGCTTCACCTAAGTCCTTCATTTCAAATTGGCTTGACAACCAAACCTTTACCCATGACATTACCCCTACATCATTTCCAATGAGTAAAATGTCATCAACATAAAGCACTAAGAACATTATGACTTTATCTTGATGTCTTTTGTACACACATGGTTCATCAAGATTTTGTTCAAAACCAAATGATTTGATTGCTTGATCAAATCTGATGTTCCATGACCTAGATGCTTGCTTAAGTCCATAAATGGACCTTTTCAACTTGCATACCATATGCTCTTGGTTCTTTGCTATGAAACCTTCAGGTTGCATCATATAGATTTCTTCGTCAAGATTGCCATTAAGAAATGCAGTCTTGACATCCATTTGCCAAATCTCATAATCATAATGAGCAGCAATAGATAAGAGAATTCTGATAGATTTAAGCATGGCTACTGGCGAAAAAGTTTCATCATAATCAATACCTTCTTTTTGTGTATACCCTTTCGTCACTAGTCTTGCTTTAAAGGTTTCAACCTTTCCATCTATTCCTCTCTTCCTCTTGTAAACCCATTTGCAACTAACAGGTTTAATGCCGTTGGGCACCTTTACAAGATCCCAAACTTGATTGGAATACATGGAATCTAATTCTAATATCATAGCTTGGACCCAATGATGTGCATCTATATCATTTATTGCTTCGTCATAAGTGTAAGGATCAGTTTCGGCCTCCTCTGAGATAGCCTCATAAGTCTCTTCAAGACCTATGAATCTTATAGGTGGCCTAACATTCCTCCCACTACGACAAGGAAACTATGTATTAGACATCTTATGAGTAGTATCTTGTGGTGTATCTAATACAACCACATCATCCCTAGTTTCAACCATTGGTTGTTCAATTACAGGTTCATTCATTTCAGCCAAGACAACTCTACTTCTAGGAGTGAAATCATTCATATAGTCATATTCCAAGAATTTAGCATTTGTACTAACAAAAACTTTGTTATCTTTATGACTACAGAATAAATAACCCCTAGTTTCTTTTGGATAACCCACAAGCAAACACACTTCTGATTTTGGTTCCAACTTATCAGACTTCCCTTTTAACACATGTGCTGGACAACCTCAAATGTGGAGATATTTCATACTAGGCTTACGCCCACTCCACAATTCCATGGGTGTTTTGGGAACAGGTTTTGATGGAACTAAATTCAGAAGATGTATTGCTGTATCTAAGGCATAACCCCAAAAAGAAATAGGTAAAGTTGAGTAACTCATCATGGACCTAACCATTTCTAAAAGAGTCCTATTCCTTCTTTCTGCTACACCATTTTGTTGGGGAGTTCTAGGTGCAGTTAATTGGGATACAATCCCATTTTTAGTTAAGTAATCCTTGAAATCCCCAAGAAGGTATTCGCCACCACGATCAGATCGAATGGCCTTTATGTGTTTACCCAATTGATTCTCAACTTCAGCCCTAAACTCTTTGAACTTTTCAAAAGCTTCGGACTTCCGTCTCATTAGGTACACATAACCAAATTTAGAGTAATCATCAGTGAAAGTAATGAAATACTCATAGCCACCTCTTGCTTGGATTGACATAGGACCACATACATCTGAATGTACTAGTTCTAGCAACTCTTGGGCTCTTCTACCTTTTGCATTAAAAGGTCGTTTGGTCATTTTACCATCCAAACAAGATTCACAAACTGGAAATCCATTAAAGTCCATGGGTTGTAAAAGTCCATCTTTGATTAGTCTTTGAATCCTATTTGAATTAATATGATCCAAACGCAAGTGCCATAGATATGCATCACTAGTAGAAGGAAGCTTTCTCTTTAATAATTTTACATGTGAGCCATTATCTAATTCAGAATTATATAATTCATGCTTATCAGGAGTTAAAATATAAAGACCATCCACAATATTGCCAGAACAGATAAACACTTTATCCTTCTTTATTACAACATTGTCTTTTAGGATAACATAATATCCTTGTTTACCTAAATAAGTTGCAGAAATTAAATTCCTATGAACATTAGGTACATACAAACAGTCTTCCAATATTAAAACCCTAGACTCAAAACATAAATTAAACACTCCAACAGCTACAACTGGTATTCTGCTCCCATCAGCCAAAGTAAGAAACAATTCCCCTTCATTCAGCTCTCTGGTCTCCTGGAACCCCTGCAAAGTATTGCAGATATGATTAGTACAACCTGAATCCACACACCAGGAATCTGTGGGATTCTGTACCAAACATATTTCAAGAAGGAATGTACTTTTCATACCTTTATTCTTGGCAGCTTTGAATATTGGACAATTCCTCTTCCAATGTCCTTTCTCACCACAATGGAAACACTTTTCTTTGGTTTTCTTTCCTTTGTTGGCAACTCCTAAGGCAATTTGTTTACCATCTCTCTTGCTGAAGTCCTTCTTCTTCTTCTTCTTCTTACCTTTGCCTTTCGACTTAGGTTGAGAAGTAGAAGCCTCAGCCATATTGGCATCAACACTAGAAGTACCAAGGATGCCTTCCGCCGCTACCAATTCATTCATCAATTCAGACAATGTATAAACCTTTTTGTTCATATTATAGTTGAGTCTGAATTCCTTGAATGATTCTGGTAATGACTGGAGTATCATATCCACTTGGGATTCTCCATCAATATCGGCAACTAAAACTTCCAATGTATTCAGATTAGAGATCATCCTAAGACAATGCTCCTTCACTGAAGTACCTTTAGCCATTTTGGTATTATAAATTTGCCTCATAGTTTCTTGCCTTGCAGAACGGCCTTACTCACCAAACATCTCCTTCAGACTTAGCATAATGTTCGAAGCCAATTCTACATCCTGCATTTGATGCTGTAGAACATTTGAAATAGATGCTAGGATATAGCACTTGGCCATCTCATTAGATTTCTGCCAACGATCATATCGTTGTTTTTCCTCAAGAGGAGCATCTAATGATGGAAAGTTAGGACATGGTTGAGTAAGCACATATTTGTGCTCTTCAGCTGTGAGAACTATGTCCAAGTTTCTTTTCCAGTCAACATAATTGGATCCAGTCAGTTTGTTTTGATTAAGAATGGTAACAAGTGGGCTAAATGATGCTATGTTCAAATCTGAAAATAATATACATGAATATAATAAGTAAACTGAACATTATCAATTTAGCATATAAACATATAATATGGAACCTAAATAAAACCATAATATAATATATGCAACGACAACCCAATCCCGCAATTAATATTCCTCGGTAGCGAGGTCATACCAATCACTTTGATTAAGCGAGGATTATCCTCATTATTAATGCTATCATGGTAACTCTTACCAAACAAAAATAATTTGCCGCTTATCCTTTAGCCTCTAAGTAATAATGACATAGCTCCGTAGGAAGGTTAACATCATACTTAGTCTAGTGTACACCATTGTCTAGAATCAATGTGAGTCACCAAGTAACTCCACAGTAGCGTGGTCGCTCTTAATGTAAAAAAACACTTCATCTATCATTAAGAAGTTTAACCTGTAGTACCATGAATTAAACACCCTCCGTAGGGAGCAAGGAATATACGCCAAGGCGAGGTGGTTAATCATATTACTATAAACTGACAATGGAGGCCGTGAGATCCAACCCTTGAATCTCTCTCCCACTAGATGTTTTAAATTAAAGGTTTTTAAGATTAAGAACCATAATAATGCTAGACACATTGAAAACATAATCATAATCTCATTAGGAATAAATTTCATAATCCTAGCATTAACAAGATGGCATATATATATTCATGTATCTCCATACAAATTGTAACATATGAAAACACAGTTTAATATACGGATATAATATAACCCTTATATATTACATGCAAGCCTTATATATTACATGCAGGCCATCCTTAATATATAAGCCTTAATATATATAATACACGGCTTCTTCAAGCAGTGCAAACGTTTATACATTGTATAGTCATATTAATCCACAAAGAACATTCAAGCCTTTAAAACCATGCAGTGCATAGCCATGTAATGAATGATCCGTGCAAGCCTTAATATATTAGTCTTGAATTCATACAGATTGTCAATTCATGCAAATCGATGTCCAAGCGGTGCAACAAAAACCAAGTAGTGCAAAAACTACTTTCATGCATTGGACGGTTACAAACTTATACCGTGCGCATGGCAGTTAAACGAACAATTACTATCAATGATCAATATCCACTCCAAGACAATTGATTCATTCAACCCTTGGCAATATATATAAATATTCTTGTAATGCCGAATTCTTCATACACTTTATATATATATATATATATATATGTGCGGTTTCTTCAAGCAGTGCTTGGTGTTGCAAGTAGTGCAACAATAATCCGAAAATGAAATGTCAAAGTGCACTAACGGTGCAATTCAGGATATTATCACAACCAAGACATGCACCGTATCATTTGGTGCAATCAAAACAATAACAACGGTGTCAAGTGCATTGACAACATCAAGAAATTGTTTTCCATTCTTCTAAAATCCAATCACATGCTATACAATCATGAGATGAAAACCTGGCTCTGATACCAATTGTAGGAAAATCTGGTTTTGTATCTCATACAAAACACATAGCGGAAGCAATCAAATGGATCTATTTCATTCATGATTGATAACATGCACTATGTAACATTCAGAATTCAAGAACGAGATTGTGTACCTTGATGCAGTGAAATTCAAAAACAAAAGATTCGAAATGCTTGGGAACACTTTCAATCTTCACTCTAATTCCACTTTATGCCCAAGAAGTGTGGTCTCTCAATCAGTTTCTAAAGGAGAATATTGAGTGGCTTCACTCACACATACACACCACTTCGCAATGATGTCTCACTTTTTCTTATGGAAAAATTCTGTATGTTTCTCCTTTTATAACCAACTGATTATCTAATTGGGCCTTTCCAATTGGGCTTTAGTGTGTGGCTTGGAGTGGGACCAAAAGGGACCAATAAGACACTAGTTCCAATGGGCCTTAGGCTTTTCTATCAACTCTTGACAAGCTCAAAGTTACCATTAATTATATTTAATACCACTATATAAATATAATTGCACTCTAGGTCTTATTATTAAATTATATCCCAAGACTTTATTATACATGCAACCCCTTCATAAAATATTCGTAGTAATACAAAGTCATAAATGTAGACTGCCACTTTGTTAATTACTACATCTTAATCCTTGAGTATCCGGTTTAATCCTTTTAAGTTATTCATCATATATTTATGAAATCCAATTCCATAAATATATACTTTAGTATATTCTTTACTAAAGTGGTTAGGCCTAACACTTTGAATAACCAAAACCATTAAACTTATCTCAAGGGAATATTTTATACCTCCGTTAAGTGATTATGAATTCCATCTTGAGAATATATGTTCCATCAACACTAAATGTGGCTGCCCAACATACTGAGGTTTTGTTCGTAACTTTAGATCTCACTCCTGATATATCAAAGCAACCTACATTTGATGATCAGGTCCATTATTCTCTCAGGATTAAGAGTTCATGCAAATAGAAGTCGTGATATTTATTATTCATTTGACAGTCTTTAGAAGAATAATAAATCTCACAGCGGTCCAATTCAATATGTCTTAACTCTTAAAACATATCAACATACCAACTAGAAGTCTCCACTTCCATGATCAAGACAAATCATCTTAGTTGATATGTTATAGTCTTCGCAGATGAAACGCTCAATTTCATCACCGACTACGAACTAAAATTCTGAGTTTACAAAGAACTTGTGATTTATATCTTCTGTGACTAAATCACATAAATCACATACTATGCATCTCATTGACTATATGATAATGTCCAAATATTCATGTTACCATTATTTTCTAGATAATAATAAAATAACTTTATTAATCATAACATTAAGTCATACATAATGTCATACATAGCATAATACAATAGGATTTAAGGGTATTTATCCTAACAGTCATTAACGCTACTACCTATTAGATGGAGTGATGCCCAGCTTCGCTTGAGGCGGACACAGACCGAGACAGTAACTCCTTCGGCTTCTTCAACTCCATCCATATCCGCTTTCTCTTCTTCTGCAGGTGGTGTGACTCTTGATGCGATTATGGCGCAGCTTCAGTGCATGGATGCTCGCTTTGACACTTTCAGTGATGAGTTGTGTCAGGTGATCACCCATGTTGGTCGTATTGCACAACGATAGGCTCGCCTTGGTGGCTTCGTAGAGTCTCCCTCTCTTTTTTTAGAGGCTTCTGAGGATGAGGACAACGATGGTGACTATGATGATGATGCTGATGAGGATGAGGATGCTAGCTCTTCCAATGACGATGAGATGACTGCTTGAGTTACTTGCCTTTTGTTATTTGTGACAAAAAAGGGGAGTAGTTTTGAGATGAAAGTAGTCATATAGTTAGGTGGAGAGTTAGCATATGAGATTTTTGACAAGGAGAGTGTTTATCTTTTATAAGGGATATAGTGAGGATATCATGTATTTTCTTTTCTTTCTTTTACTTTTATCTCATGTATACCTGTCTTTTGACCATTTGACATTCATTGTACTCATATTTACTTATCCTTTGATATATATATTTATATATATATATATATGTTGCTGTATGCTCATTTACCTATCTCTTCATGCATTGTTTATTTTCTCTCTTTATGCACATGCTTCTTATTACTTGTATGCAATCTTTTTATTTATGTTTCACACTAAGATGCCGTGATGAGTTTTATTTAAAGTGTTTCAGAAATACAGGTTGTCAAAGTCTTCCTTGCCATGAACTCTCTTCTTGCAAAGATTTTCAAGAGTTTGTGTTAGGATAGATTTTATTGTATTCAACAAGTGAGTATGAGTTCTAAATCTTCTCTTTTCTTCATTTTCATACATTTTTAACTTAGGTTTTTGATTTTTGTAAGGAATTTTGGGGTTTTTGAGTTTTTTCCAAATTTTTGGGTTGGGTTTTGTTATAATGATCTCATATGACCATGCATTGCTTGTAGGACACATGTGAATCACGTTAGGAACATATGTCATGAAGAATTGGCTAATCCTTTGACAAAACACAGTTTACTTGTAATTAAATAGATCTAGGATAAGTTTAATGCTTCAAGGAACAAGGTTTCAAGTTCAAGTGTTAAAGCCATGCAAGCATGTCCAAGAATCAAGTGAAGAAGTGTTGGATTTTAAAACTCGACAGCTAGTATCTATCGAGGTTTAAAAGGTTGTTTAAGCCCAATGCTCGACAGCTGCTTGATAGATAGGTTATCTATTGAGATCTATGAAAAACAAATTTTCAATTCTGATTTTCATTCAATCCATGAATAAATGTTTGGGCTTTCTTTTCTCAAAACCTTAAACATATATAAGGATTATTTTAAGGGCCGTTAAAAGGTCGTGCGAGTGTGAGGCAAAGTTTTGATTATGCAAATTGTGACCGAAGACAGAATTTGTCATAGTTCATCTTTCTCTTGAGAAAGCTACTGCATTTGTATGCCGTTGGGTTTTGTGACCAAGGAGCTTTGTGATCTTCATCGTGTGATGAACTGAAGAACTTTGTAGCCAACATCTTTCTCAAGTTGGTAATTAAGCCGTGTATTGAGATCCGCACTTCTTTGGTTAGTCATGTACTAGGAGCTATGTATTGAAAATGAGAGATTGTCACTACAGAACAAGGCCAATTGGGTATTGGGGTAAAGGTTCAACTGTAAGTTGGTATAAGGTACTTAGATTCCTTTACTTGTAACCGCTTGTTGTGATAATAGTGGATTCTCGAGAGTGGTGACCTTAAATTCACCCAGTGAGATTTTTGCCTTGGAGATTTTCCCTATTTGTATACAAATCACCATATCAAATTTATTTTACGCTACATTTTATTTTATTTGGTGATTTGTTGGTGATGCCACGCATATTGTATGTTAATCTGATTAATTAATCAACTTGACTAATTAATTGGTTTATTCATCACAAGGGATCAATACATTCTTGGCCTATCAATTGCATTCTCTATCATTATAACCATGTCTTCATGCATTATAGGATTGTGTGACTGTTTATAAATTCTAAGTGCTATAGTTTGGATTAGGTTTTGCCCGTGATGCTTTTATTTTTACATGTTACATGCTCTTGCATTACCATGCATTGTTGTTTCCTTCTTTATCTTTCCTGAGTATCATTTCCTGTTGTGGCCTCATGTTTGCTCTTTTCCTTAGTTTCCAACTATGCACCCAAGAAATCCATTCCTTCGAAGAACCCGTTATCTTGTTGTGGATCTTCCTTTTCTCCTTCTGTCCCTTCTCGAGACAGGTTCTGTGATTCAAAATCCTAAAAGGATTTTGATGAGAACTTTTGTGATTGGCGATTCATTCGGAACACCACGTCATTTTGTTTGATTTTCCAAGCACTCCTCTTCTCGTTGTGTTTAGCACTCAGGGTTGGGAATCTCTTTACGAGAAACCCTCAAGATGTCCCATCATATTTATACAGGTGTTCTACTCCAACATACACGCTATCGATACTTATGTTCTTCAGTTTACTATGGTATTCAGACGAACACGTATCATAGTTACTCCAGAGCTCATTTTTGAGGTAGTACATGTTCCTAAGGTAGCTCATACTAGTTATCCTCGTCTTTGTTTCATCTCTTGAGATGAGTTGGCTTCACGATTATATGAGAAAGCCATGGTGTGGGGTGATCTTCTTAACTTCACCACACTCAACTTTGCTTAGGGTCCAAGGATCCTTAATTTGGTGATAACCTTTGTTCTCACTCCACAGTCTTACTATCACTGAGCCTTGTGCTCATTTTTTTTTTTTTTCACTTCTCTCTTTTAAAGGTCTTCCTATAGACTTTCCTTCACACATGATAGTATTTATGATAGATGTCTGTTAAAACACTACTACACGTGAGAAGTCAATATTCCCTTCAGCTATCACACGCATTCTCACACAAATGCATGTTCTTAGTCATTTTGCCTCTTCGCTATCATAGGTTCTATTGGTCAGGAATCTATGCGAAGGAGCACTACTCAGTTGGCCTCTAAGGCCAAGTGACCTTGTTAGGTGTCTACTCCTGCCCAGCAGGAGTAGGCTAATATACAAACTGCTAAGGATGCTACCTATACCTCTTAACCCTCTTCTTCTTTGTTCTATCTTCCTTTTCTAGAGTAGAGGCGTCCCTTCTTCCATCTTGGATTAGCTTCAGCATATGCAAGTTGATTTCTGTAGTCATTTGGACTATCTTTCTGATGAGATATGTCAGATGAATACTAGGATTGGTTGTATCGCATACCGACAGTCTCACCTTGGTGGCTTCATCCCTTCTCCCTTCCCTATTTCTTTTGTAGAGTCTTTTGATAGTGGAGATGATGACAATGATGATGCTTCTAGCACTACACATGATGATGAGAAGACTATTTCTTAGTGATTCACCCTTTGTCACTTATGACAAAAAAAGGGAGTACTTTTGGTTAGGAGAGAGTGTTAAGGAGAGAGCAAGACTAATGATAGGGGGAGAGTGCTTTTGAGATATGTGTGAGATTTTTGTTGGATAGTTCTCATTACATATACCTTGGTCTTGTGACCATTTTACATATATTATATTCTTTTGATATATACGGTAATGATGTATGTGTTTCACCTTTATCTCACATGTTTTGTATCTTCTATCTCTATGCACATGATTCTTAGTTTATTTAACTTGTCTCTATTTCACACTTGATGCCTTGATGGATCTTGTTTGAGTGTTTCAACTAAGATAGGTTGCAAGTCTTTTATGCCATGTTCTTTCTACTTGCAAAGTTTTTCAAGAGTTCATTGTATTAGTTAAACTTATGTACTTTTTGTGTAATAGTTATGGAGATTGTTGTTTTATACTTCTCTCATAATTATGCATGTAGTTTTCTCACAGGTTGCCAAAGGGAGAGATTGCTAAGGTCATATTTTCTATGTAATTGGCGAATCCTTTGACACAAACTTTACATGTAATTAGGTAGATTTAAGTTTGGTTTAATGTATCAAGGAGTATGTTGTTCAAACATAGCAAGTGTTATCATTAAAAACATGAAGATTGATCCAAGAAACAAGGGAAGAAAAACTGATTCATTAAATTTTGACACAAGCTCTACAGATGGTGCTATCGAAGATTAATGGGGAAGCTCAACACAAACTCGGCAGAAGCTCAATTTATCGAGATTTATGATTTTAGAAATCTCAATCCGACATTCAACCCATGATGACTTGAATGATTAGGGTTTCTCTTCTTACTACCTTAGTCATATATAAGGCTTATTTTAAAAGTCATTATACATGGAAATAGAGACCTAGAATTGATACACTCTATGAGAAGCTATTGTATTTGTGTGCCTTATGGTTTTGTAACCGAGTTCTTCCCGATCTTAATCGTTTATGAAGTGAAGAACTTTGCAGCGAATAACAATCAATCAAGTTGCTAGAGTTAGTCACATACTAGGATCTGTGCAAAGAAGTTAGTCACAAATTGGAGATTTATGCAACAAAGGAAAACATTTGTTATAGAATCAAGTTCAATTAAGTATTGAAACAAAGGTTCAACTGTAGGTTAGTATATTGGAATAGGCCAAGATAGTGGTAAGATTTCTCATACTTGTAACCATTTAATTATTGATTACTATATTCTTGAGAATGGTGACCTTAAATTCATCCGGTGAGATTTCGTCTTGCAATAGGTTTTTCCCATTTGTCAACAAATCACCGTGTCAGTTTAATTTTCGCTACATTTAGTTTATTTGGTGATTTGTTCATGCCTTTACAATTTGCATGTAATTTGACTTAATTAATCAATTTGAGTAATTGAATTAATTATCCGGGATTAATCTATCTTAACCCAACAATAAAAAATTTGGTAGTGTCATTTTTATACTCATCATTTGTATTTGATTAGAATAACGTGCATATGTATTTATTTGATTATTTCTATAGAAATTGTGTAAGCACACATTTGTTGGTGTAGGTGAAAGTATTGTCCACTAACTATTTGGAAAATAACTACGGGAAAGAGTATGTAATTGAATATGGCCTCGGCAGATAAGAAGAAGATTGGCAACAATTGAAATTTGCTTCTTTTAGTTATTATTTAATTTAGTTCATGTGTAAAATTATATTAATTAATTAAATTTAACCCTTTGATAATATCTATTATATTTCTTACGAAAGTTAAATAAAAATAATGTAATTGTTTAAAGACTAAGGGTGTGTTTGGTAACTGTTTTTTTCCTTTACTTTCTGTTTCCAAAAACAATTTTTTGTTTTTGAGACTAAAAAACTTGTTTGACAACCCAAAATGGACAATAAACAAACATTATTCTCAAAACTCAATTAGTGAAGGAAACTGAAAACATACAAAAGGCTGTTTTTAGTCTCTAATTTTGAAAAGTTAATGAAAATATGCATTTAATTTAATGAATTTATCTCATTTAATGAGTTAAAATTATAGTTTAAATCCTAGTAATGACATATTTCGGTATTTTTTTAATTTTTTTCTTCAAAAAACTACTTTTTTTTTTTTTTTTTATAATTTCAACTAACCAAACATGTTTTTAATTTCAAAAATACAAGAAAGTTGTTTTTTATTTATATTCCCAAAAAAGAATTGTTGAAAATAGAAAACAAAAACTTTTACCAAATATAACCTAATATTTTCAATTATACAAATATAAAAAAAAAAAAAACATTGCAAAATACATGTCAACAACTAGATATTAGCAAATCAGATTTATTTTACGAGAGAAATCCTTATTCCAATAATTCCATAACGATTTTTTTTTTGTTTGTTTTTTTTTTGGGGGGGGGGGGGGTAGGGGGTGAAACTCTAACCATAGATTTTTTTTTAATAGTCTTAACGTTTAGAAAAAAAAAAAAAAAAAAGGTGAAAACACCATTTTGGTCCCCTCATTCTGGGGTCATTGTCAATTTGGTCCCTACATTTTAGTAACAATCAATTTGATTCCTGTTATTTTCAAGTTGCAGTCAATTTGGTCTTTACCATTAACTTATTAACGGAAAATATCTACGTGGCAAACAGTTTGCATTGTTGGTGCACACGTAGCTAACATAATTATATATTATTAAATATTTAAATATTTAAAAAACCACCTAGGAATTTTAATTTAAAACAAAACCCCTGTAAAAACTGAAAATATTAATTGAAAGAAAAAAAATTATTTTTTTTTTTTTGAAAAAACCTCAATTTCTTTTATTTTTTCTTCTATATTCTTAAAACATTTTCTTAGCTACTAACCATAATTCCCAGCAACACAACAATCTAAAACTAAACAATAATCACACAGTTATTTAAAATTATCTATTTTTATCTATCTTCCTAGCAACTTCACACAACCATAAAAAACCACCATAGTTAGATTCGACCATTTATAGCCACCGTCAACATCCAAACGATTGAAGGTTGAACCACCGAAGACCGAAATCCTCAACCATCAAAAATTAGTTTTTCCATTTCTAATCCAACAACACATTCAAAACAACAAGGCCTAGAACTGTATCCCTACCGCCGATATCAAACGAATGTGACCCACTTTCCCTCCTTGCGTCACCCACGACAACGTCCTCCGTGTCTGTTGTTCCCCTTGGGCGTTTGTTGCCAAAGCCTTGCACAAAGTTAGTGATGTCCCTGTTGGTTATATTTTAAAAATTTACTTTTGTGATTAAGCAAAATGAACAAAACACAGATCTAATTATAGGCAACATTAACACAAAAGAAGTAATGGACAAAACAATAAATATATACTGCATATATATAAAAGAAATTTTCAATATAAACAAATACTAAATATATATTAGAAGAAATCTGCAGTTAATTAAAAGACTCACAGACCAGATGCGTGAAAGGATGAACAATTAAGATCAAGTCTTGCGTTTGACACAATCTCCTTAAAGCAGATTTCGCCCCTCACACAATCACTGTGGTGCTTTGAGACTCGTGGACGTCTGCCTCCCAGGATAAAATGATCTACAGCACGAAAACGAAGCACACAAGGTTGTGCTCTGCGAACTACTCAATGTCTCTTTCTCTCTCTTTGACACAAAATGAATGAAGAAAATTTTCTCTCTAAGAGAGTTTTTTCCAAAAGTTCATTTTCGTGAATGAGGGACTATGAATAAGTATACGTTACTGAACAGATACTCTGTTTCAATAATAACTGCTGTGCACAGACTAATTGACTCAAAAATTAAAATAATAAATTATTATTATTTGGACAAGTAGGCCCAGTCCACATATGCCAAAGACCCAACCCAATGTCCAACTCATGAGCATATAAACTCATATATTATCTAATTCCTTTTCTATGTGGAACTCAGGATTTTTACCACTTTAAATAACATCTAAGTGAACATATAAAATATTAATTTCATATTCACTCCATGCTATTTTTCCAACAATCCCCCACATGAATAGAAATTGATAACCACAATGCAAATGATGATGCAGACACAGAGAGAGTAGAAGAAAAGTTACTGTATCGGGAGAAGTAGCTTGTGGCTTTGAATTTTCCTTTGTGAAAGACTATCGGATATACTAGCTAACCAGTGAACATGATGTCTTGAACTGTTCAGTCGTTTGCGTATACCAAGACAATAGAATTCACACAGCTCCTTTTCGGACATTTTTCGATTCTCATAATTGTGTTCATTTTGGCCCTGAACATATCCTGGTAAATTCATGAAGTGCTCTAGAGAATTCAGCCTTAAAAACTCTCATGGAAGCGGCCCACTTCACACTCATATAGGTGATTCTTATTAAGAGTATCCTGCTATATACCACTCGAAATTCCAAGATATAAGAATCATTAAAAGCAAAGCTTACCCTGAACATCGCTTATAGGCATCACTATTTCATCATAGGAATGAGAGGGAGATGTTATCTCCATAGTGATAAAAAATAGTCTCCACGATTTGGTTGTCCCTTTGAACCTAGATCTTGGGATCTCCAGTCAGCTAGGTTGGGTTGCCATCCCGGAGACTTTTAGGTAATAGGCTTTAACCCCATTCCCCTCGATGAGCAGTTTACAAGCTCTCCACTCAATCAATTAATTACGGATCCGTTTTAAAATCTAGAAGTACTTCCATTAGAGAGCAACTGCCTCATGGTAATATGTCTCTGACAAATATATCAAGACCTACCATCACTATGTGTATTACCAAGACACTTAATTGGTATTTACACATTTAAAAATAGGTAGCATATTTCTCATGTCATTGTTTTGTATCTTAATCAAAACCTCTTTAAATAAGCCACCTTATTTTTAAGAAGACACTCCCCACATTTAAAGAGTTATAAAAGTTATTTGACAGTAAATACATTTGATGGCCAATCCAATCATCACGTCCAAAAGGTTAGAGTAATATAATAGTTTAGAATTAAATAACAAGTTCATATGGCTACTAAAGCATATTAAAATATTTGAGTACACTAGCCTGTCACTTTATATATCTAGGGCCATGTGTTCTCCTTCACCTTCTGTACGAAGCCAATTACTCTTTTCAAAAGTAATCAAAAGGAAAAGCGTGCAGACTCATCAAATGCAAATAAGGAGAAGCCGAAAATAATAATAAATAAATATGCCTAGATATAACACATCAACCACACATACAAGTCAACTTAAGTATTCAGTTTCAATACAAAAGTACAACAACTTATATGAATATAAAAGTCATATCTGCACACACCTAAAATATCACACCACAACAGTATCACACATTAAATTAGTACAAACCAAATCCTCACTTGCAATAATTCAGATTCACTCTATATTAATTTTGAATAACCCATTACTCATATAACCCTTTCCCATGTACATGCCATTCTTTGTGAGCACAAACTTGTCAGATTCAATGACCAACTTGAAACCATTCTTACTCAACAGTGAGCAAGAAACAAGATTCTTACGAATGTCTGGCACATGCAGCACATCATTCAACGTAAGCTTCTTGCCTGAAGTCATCTTCAATATTACCTTTCCTTTTCCTACAACCTTAGAGGTTGAAGAATTTCCCATATATATTTCTTCTCCAGTGTCCACAGGATGGTATGAAGAAAATTAATTCTGATCTATACATACATGGCGAGTAGAACCAGTGTCCATCCACCATTCCTTAATATCTCCTCCTACCAAGTTCACTTCAGAAATCACTGCAGAAAGGTCTATATCATCCACCTCTTTAGAAAGATTTTCCACTTCAGTAATGTTGGCTTGAGGGCCTTTCTTGGTCCTTTGATCTTGACGCTTATGGCAGTCCTTAGCACGATGCCCCATTTGCCACACAGATAGCATTTTCCACTGATCTTTGTAAAGTTACCCCCACTTGTTCCTTGCCTTGAGCTTTCACCAAAGTACTTCCTTTTATTTTTATTATGCTCCATAATGTTTGCTTTAGATTCCATGAAGTGATTCCCTACAGCTTGTTCTGAAGAACGATTGTCTTCCTCAATTCTCAATCTTACAATCAAATCTTCTAGTCGCATCTCCTTGCGCTTATGCTTCAGGTAATCTTTGAAATCTTTCCAAGATGGAGGCAGTTTCTCAATGATAGTAGCCACTTGAAAAGATTCACTTACAGACATACCCTCAGCATGTATTTCATGTAAGATTACCTGTAGCTCTTGCACTTGACTAAGCACAGTTTTGGAATCCACCATTTTGTAATCCAAAAGTTTGCCCACAATGAACTTTTTAGTTCCAGCATATTCTGTCTTATATTTCTTATCCAAGGAATCCCACAACTCTTTTGCTGTTTTAATTGAACTATACACACTATACAATGTGTTGTCCAATCCATTCAGAATATAGTTTTTGCAGAGGAAATCAGCATGTTTCCATGCTTCCACAGCAGCAACCACTTGCCTATCTGTCTCATTTTCCTTGAGTTTTGGAGCATTCTCATACAAGAATTTTGCCAAATTCAAGGTAGTGAGATAGAACAGCATTTTTTGTTGCCATCTCTTAAACTCAATACCATTAAATTTCTCCGGCTTTTCTCCATGATTAACAGGAACGGGACAGCAGCAGCCACAATTTCATTTGACTTTTCTGTCAAAATAAAACTCCATCAGATTGAATTCTCAAAATCCAACCGAAGCATTGTTTATATTACACAATAACCAAAAAGAAATAAATAAACATATACATGGCACAGCATTCAAGTTACACTTTACAGTAGAAGAAACATATAATGAATAAGAAACCAACTATTTACTGTGTAATGTCAGAATATACAAAAGTTTTTTAAAAGTAAAAATTATTTTATACAGTACCCAAACACAGTCTTTAATAAAAGCAATCTACACCAAGACAAATCAAAGTCCGTCAAACACTGTTGTAGAATAGACAAAACATAGCCACGTGAGTCACTACAAGACTATAAGCATATAAAGTATTGTATTCAACCAATATACAAAGTACTGAAAAGCAGGCATGAAACGTCTAAGACTGAACAAAAGCAAACTCAGCCGTTCCATAGATTCAAATAAAACAAATTTCTTAATATTATAATATAATTAAGGCAAGAAAGCAAATTCTTGAGAAGTCTATGGACCCTATACAAACAAATCATATAAAAGGTTCAATAGTCCAACGCAAAAACCGATGTAACCAGAGAACCAAATATCACAAAATCACGTTACAAGTTAAACATAGATATGTGCGATAAACAATAAACCCACATATTTTAAACCCAGTTTTCAAGTTTTGCCCAGTATAAACAATTTCCGATTACCGTATTTCAACAAACAAAGAATTCCTTTCACTGTAAATCACAAAAATAAATTAAAATATATGAATCTGCTTTAAGACTATTGCTTATATTTTAACAATTTACTTTTGTGATTAGGTAAAATGAATAAAACACAAATCTAATTATAGGTAACATTAACACAAAAGAAGTAATAGACAAAACAATAAATATATACTGCATATATATATAAAAGAAATCTGCAATATAAACAAATACTAAATATATATTAGAAGAAATCTGTAGTTAATTAAAAGACTCACAGACTAGATGCGTGAAAGGATGAACAATTAAGATCAAGTCTTGCGTTTGACGCAATCTCCTTAAAGCAGATTTCGCCCCTCACACAATCACTGTGGACGTCTGCCTCCCAGGATAAAATGATCTACAGCACGAAAACGAAGCACACAAGGTTGTGCTCTGCGAACTACTTAATGTCTCTTTCTCTCTCTTTGACACAAAATGAATGAAGAAAATTTTCTCTCTAAGAGAGTTTTTTCCAAAAGTTCGTTTTCGTGAATGAGGGACTATGAATAAGTATACGTTACTGAACAGATACTCTGTTTCAGTAATAACTGCTTTGCACAGACTAACTGACTCAAAAATTAAAATAATAAATTATTATTATTTGGACAAGTAGACCCAGTCCACATATGCCAAAGACCCAACCCAATGTCCAACTCATGAGCATATAAACTCATATATTATCTAATTCCTTTCCTATGTGGGATTCAGGATTTTTACCACTTTAAATAACATCTAAGTGAACATAGAAAATATCAATTTCATATTCACTCCATGCTATTTTTCCAACAGTCCCTTCTTGCTCCACCATGCTCAGCCATGGTTATTGGAAATAAATATTTGGATTTCTGCGTGAGAGAGAGAGAGAGAGAGAGAGAGAGAGAGAGAGAGAGAGAGAGAGAGAGAGAGGCAAGGAAGCTTATATTATTGAAAATAGATTGGATTTATATGTGTGTGTGTGTGTGTGTGAGAGTGAATGAGATTGAGAGGTGGTGAAGTTTAAATATTATTTGGTTTCAGATTGTAGTGTTGCTGGTTATTGCGTTTGGCATCTAAGAATGTGCAAGAATGGAAAAGAAATAAAAGAAATTCATTATTTATTTTAAAATATCATTTTCTTTATTTTTATTCTTTCAATTAATATTTTCAGTTTTTTTTTTTTGTTGGATGCAGATTTTGTTTTTAATTAAAATGCTTAGGTGGCTTTTAAATGTTTAATTATTTAATATTATATTATATTATATTATTATGTTAGCCACATGTATGCCAATAATGCAAACCGTTTGTCATGTAGATATTTTCTTAGTAAGTTAACGGTAAAGACCAAATTGACTGCAACTTAAAAATAACAGGGACCAAATTGACTGTTACAAAAATGTAGAGACCAAGTTGACTATAACTCTAAAATGTAGGAACCAAAACGGTGTTTTTGCCAAAAAAAAAAAACTGCTAGAGAAAATTGATTTATTATGATACAAGCGGTTAACAAACTTCAACCCTTCACTTTTGTTAACCGTTTGAATGATAAATTAAACAACGTTACATATAGTAGAGAGACAAACAATTACTCGGTTGGGAAGGTTTCAGAAAATTGGAATTATTTGTTTATATATAGTTTGAATCCCAATCCTATCTCTTCCATAGACAAGATAAATTAAAACAACACTGGAATTATAACAGGTTTCCTCAAAGAGACCTTTGTAAGGTGAGAGTGTCCTTTATTATATATAATTTGTTTTCTCTTTTAATGTTTTTTAGAAGTTGGTCTTTTCCCTTGATGATCATGAGAAATAGTTTTTCTTTACACTTTTGTTTTAAAATTTGTAAATATTTAACCAAATGAATGATCATTCTCATAAGAAAAATGTAACCAAATGAATGATCATTCTTTACACTCTTGCTGTAGTCTTCTTAGAACACCTGATATTGTCAAGTTGGTTCTATTATATTATCATTGGCCACAATGTGAGAGTACATTAGCCATTGTTACACAATAGTAAAAAAAAAAAGGAAAAGAACATCTGATTAGGAGGGCCAATTTGGTCGCTTGTATTAGCCAAATTAACTTGATGTACATTTTTTTTTCTGAAACTTTTTTTTTGATATTTAGAGAGGAAAATTTGAATCTAAAATTTCTCTGCTAAAAATACCAGAACGTGACAATCAGTTCAGATACTAGACTCTTAACAGATGGTATATGTGTAATATATGATCACATTACAAACTGATGGGTCAAATATAATACCCAAAAAAAAAAAATATTATGAAATTTACTTATAATGTTATTGGTGTGACACAAATTTCATTTAATTGTCACGTTATTTTATAAAATTTTTGTAATAATCTTAATTACTTATCAAAGTAAACTCCTTGTAATAAAATTGATAATACCTCTAATATTATCCGCCTTGTTGTTCAAAACTATTATTTAGCCTCCTTTACGAGGAGAATTAAGGTTCTAAATGTCTAATCCCCTCTCTCTCCTTGATATAATTTAATTATAAGAAAACATTATCAATTTGTATACTATCAATCATATAGAAAATAGAAAAACAACAATAAGACACTTCCTTATCTGTTTTTAGGAAAGAGAGAAGCGTTAAAAAATATTAGAAGAAGCACTCGGATAAGATTTATTACTTTGAAAAAGAGTAAAATTTTCTTTTGCTTAATTGAAATTTCTAGAACTATCAGGATTGGTATCTATTTGTTTCTTATTATTTTTTGGAGGGACAAACTTAATTAGAGCTAGTAAATGGTCAATTATGACCTCTTGATTTGAATGTCAAAAGCCAATATCATAAATTCACATTATATAGTATCTATGAAAAACATTGTTATACATAATATCAATATGTCCGTCTCTTTTATATTTTAATCTCCTTTGGATGCCCTTAAGATAGTCAACGATGAAGAGTTTTGTGATTCAATGGAATTATCAAGTCATTCTAACATAAAGATTTTAGATTCAAATCTCTCCGCCTACTTTTTTTGATGATTCAACGGTGGAAGAGTGAAAATTCAAACCCTTAATTTCTTAATGTCTCTGTTGAAAAATTCAAAAAATTTCAACAAGTTGACTAATAAAAGACTTGATAAATCTCTATACCCACTCAATAAAAAATAAAAAATGAAGGGAAAAGAAACCGTAGCCATACCTCGTTTGTATTCTAATACTTTTGGTGTAAAATCTTTATGTTATATATATATATATATATATATATATATATATATAACCTTCTTCATGGAAGGGAAAAGAAAATGAATGAAGTTTGCTTAAACAATACTCTCCACTAAGCATTGTTAATCTTTCTCGTGTAGTGTATGTGTATACATAATACCAATATAAAATATAAAAAATTCATTAATGTTTAAATTAAGTGATATTTTAATGTGATATTTTAATGTAAGAAAACTCAAAATAATAGCATAACCATTTCATTTTGTTTATTTCTTTCATAAATTTTGCAAAAATAAGTTGTATTCTATTTTTTCTCAAAACCAAAACTCCACTTTAGAATGAAAAGATAATTAATAGTTATTCTTTTAGAAGAAAAATATTTGTAATAGTTAGATAAACGAAAGGTATATCTTACACAAATTTATGTTATTATAAAATTATTATAAATTTTTTTAATTACACAAATTTTAATAAATTGGAATAAATTATTATATTAGATAAAGAGGTGATTCATTAAAAAAAAAAAAACGAAGAATATTCAAATTGTTAATTTGTAATTTGGGAGGAGGGCAAAGTTATAAAGTAACTATTGAATTTATAATTTTTTTCGTGGGCTTGGAGGCAATTCCACATCAAGGAGAAACTAAGATAAAATAATATTATCACTTGAAGATGGGAAAATGGAATCTTAATTCGTGAATTTCCTTTTAACACAAATTGAAATCATTCAAATTCAATATTATTTCACAGGCATCCGAAAGACGAATTACTAAACATCCCCTTTCCAGGGTTATAATGGAAGAAAGAAGAGTCGTTTCAGTTTTGATGCTTTGTCTAATTATTGGGATGCTCGCCGGACAGTCTGGCGCACGAAAATCAGATTTTCTTAGATGCTATGACACTTGCTTTAAAATCTGCATTGCTTCGTCGATGGGTGATTTCAACATTCAGAAAACGTGCCCCGGTTGCCATGACAATTGCGAACTTAAAGTAAATGGCAAAGCATGTATTTTATTTTGGTGCTGGAAAGTCAAGAAGAACTAATCAATGTCGGAGAAAAAGTAAAAGTTACAATGTTATTAACACAAATGAATAAATTATTGGAAAACATGGTTTTGCACCTCATACAAACCAATTTCTCCACAAAAAAGAAAAAAAAAAAAAAAAAAACAAAAACAAAAACAAAAAAACAAAAAAAGTACTTACTACATTAGTGAGAGATAACATAAAACTTTGAATTTCAGAACAACAAATAAAAAGCATACCTTGATATAATAAAAATCAACACAAACTTGAGATAGGAACTTGAGAAGAATTTTCCTTTGCTAATGAAATCTTTTGGGTGGCCAAAGCCAAGACTCGACTTTGGACATAGAATGGAGCCCAAAAACTTTCAGTGAAACGTGATAGATTTCCTTTCGACTTTAGATTTAGGTTAGGCCCGATAAAGATTATAAGAAAACCCCAAAGTATTTCCTGCAGCAATAAGTTAGTACAAAGGTCAACAGCCCGCTAAAATAAATATTTGAGGAAGAAATAGTCTAGTCGTGAAATAAAGGAAAACAAATTTCCAACAGTGAGTTATTATACAAATTTGAGCAAAGTTTCTACATCACCAAATTCTTTTGTTGCATCATCAGAAGGATCTTGTGAAAATTCCACTTCCATCATACTAACATGTGGTAAAAACTCCATAGTTACAAATACATTATAGCCCTCAATCAAAAAAACGATAAACGAAGACTATATGCTCCATCTTAATAATTATAACAAGTAGAAAAGAGAAAAGCTTAGTATGGAATAAAGGGGGAGGGAGATTCCACCTACTGCAGCAATGATTAGCAATAGATCATTTTATGCTATGGGATGCTCATGATGATCTAGTGGTTGGTGGTCTTTTAGAGCTTCGAGGATGCATAGGAGGCAAATTGAGGCCTTGCCTACTTAGCCCCCATGTACTTTATCATAGACTCAATGAGTAGAGGGGTGTTTCACAAGCATGTTGGTCCCTAGAGAGCCAACAAGCTCTTGAATCTTGATTGTTAGACATATGTGGTTCAATGTTAGGAACATATGTCAACATTTTATGTAATTGGTTAATCCTTTGATAAAACGCATTTTACTTGTAATTGGATAGATCTAGGATGTGTTTAATACTTCAAGAAACAAGGTTTCAAGTTCAAGTGTTAAAGCTATGCAAGTCTTTCCAAGAAACAAGTGAGAAAGTGCTGCATTTTAAAACTTAACAGCTAGCTAGATAGTTGACATCTATCGAGGTTTAAAAGCTACTAAAGTCCGTGGCTCAACAACTAGCTCGATAGATGGCTATCTATCGAGGTTTATGAAATTCAATTTTTCAAAACTGATTTCAATCTAATTCATGGATAAATGTTTGCGCTTTCTTTTCTCACAACCCTAGACATATATAAGGATTGTTTTAAGGGCCATCATAGGTTACACACTCGCAAAAGTTCATGCAAATTGTGACCGTAGACAGAATTTGCTCTAGTTCATCTTTCTTATGAAGAAGCAACTGTGTTTGTACACCGTAGGTTTTTGTGATCAAGCAACTTCATGATCTTCATTGTGTGATGAACTGAAGAATTTTGCAACCAACATCCTTCTCAAGTTGGTGATTAAGTTGCGTACTGGGATCCGTGCAATTGGTTAGTCACATACTGGGAGCTGTGCATTGAAAAGGAGAGATTGTCACTACAGAACAAGTCCAATTGGGTATTGGGGTAAGGGTTCAACTGTAGGTTAGTATAAGGTACTAGGATTCCTTTACATGTAACCGCTTGTTTTGATAATAGTGGATTCTCGGGAGTAGTGACGTTAAAATCACCCGATGGAATTTTTGCTGTGTAGATTTTCCTCATTTGTAAACAAATCTCTGTGTCAATTTAGTTTCTACTGCATTTAGTTTAATTGGTGATTTGTTTGTGCTGCCACGCATTTTTTATGTTAATTTGATTAATTAACAAACTTGGCTAATTAATCAATTAAATCATCGCAAGGGGTTAATACATTCTTAGTCTATCAAGTGGTGTCAGAGTAGGCACACCCTGATTAGATTTTAATCTTTGTTGTGTGATCCATTGACCCCTGTTTATCATGGATAGAGAACAATCCCTTATTATACTTCCATTATTTGATAATACTAACTATGCATACTAGAAAGCACGCATGAAAGCTTTCTTGCAGTCTTTAGATGAGAAAGTGTGGCAAGCTGTGGAGATAGGCTGGACTGAGCCTACTGAAGCGCCGGCCGACTGGGATGATGCTAAGATCGAAAAACTTTAACAGCAGGGTATTGAATGCTCTATTCAGTGCAGTCACGAATGAGGAGTTCAAGAAGTAAACCTCCACTGAAACTGAAAAGGAAGCATGGACCATCGTCTAGACAACCTATGAGAGAACCAAGGCTGTCAAGGACTCGAAGTTACAGAGGCCCACTACAAGTTTTGAAGAGATTAAGATGGAGGAGGATAAGTCATTCGATGAGTTCTATGCCAAGCTCAAGGACATAGTGAACTCAGCGTTTAATCTTAGGGAAACTATTCCTAAACCCAAGATTGTGAGAAAGGTGCTCAGATCTCTTCCTAAGAGATTTCATGCCAAGATCACTACCATTGAGGAATCAAAGGACATTAACAAAATTCCTTGGACAGAGTTGGTTAGCAATCTTCTGACCTATGAGTTGGGTTTGTCTAGGATCGGGAAATCGAGCAAGAACAAGAGCATGGCACTGAAGGCCAAGAGCGGTGACATGGATAAGTCTTCCGATGATGAAGATTCTAAAATGAAGTCCTACATCACTCGGCAATTCAAGAACTTCATAAAGAATGCCAATGTAAAGAGCTTCGACAAAGACCATAGACAATCAAGTTCTTCTCAGTTTAAGAGCTAAGACAAAGGGAAGAAGGATTTTAGAGATGGTGTTTAGTACACTGTTCCCTCAAGACCCAAGTGTTTCAAGCATCAAGGATATGGACAGATGTAATAGGAGTGCCCCACATATCTCATGACCATTGGGAAAAGTAAGGCACTTGCTGCAACTTTGAGTAACACCGAACCTGAGGATGATTTCGACAATAAGGATGACAGAATCCTGAATGCCTTTACTACCACTGTCAATCCTATTGAGTAGATTGTAGAAGATGTGGATGAAGAAGAGGAATTGGTGGAGTCAAAGATTGAAAAGATGGATGAACAAGATGACATCCATACAGCCTATGGAAAGTTATACAAGGTCTCAGAAAATCAAGAGAAGTTGTATGGGCTGGCCACTAAGAAACTCAGTGATGTGGAGCTTGAACGTGAAGAACTCTTCACAAAGTTTGATGAAGCTAATCAAGCTATTGGAGCACTGAGGTTTGAGAATAATTTCTTGGCTGAGAAGACCAAGAAGCTTGAGGCAGAACTGTTCCAAGTTAGAGCTTAGTTAGAAAGGACTTCAAGCACTAAGCTCGATAAGATGCTCAGTCTTCAGAAATCTCTGATCGAACCAGTTTAGGGTTTGATTTCTCTTCTCCTAATATTGCTACTTCTAGTTCTACTATTTTCGTTCCTCATGCTAATAATGTTGAAACTGAAAACAATGATGTTAAGAATGAATCAGCTAGTGAGAACATAGATAGGGGTAAATCTATCTTAGGAGCACCCCCTAAACTTGCTAAGAATGAGACTAAAAACCTGAGGGCTAATAAGGGAAATACTCAAAGGCCAAAAAAGAAGAAGCAGCATCTCTGTTAAAGTATCAACATGATCGTGTTGGGAAACTAGAATCAGTTTTCATCCTCTTTTGCTCCTCTTGGAGATCTTCTTAAAGCCCTCATGTTCCTTTTGAACTTGATCGGTTTCAATTCTTCCCCCTCATCGCTGGTTCAACGAAAAGCGCAAAGGAAAGGTTCTTCCAAAGTGTGGAAAGAGCTAGAAGTGATTATGTCACTTTTCTCTTTTCCTCTCTGTTTTTGATTGCATTACTTGTGTGTTTTGCTTTAGTGTTTTGAGTCAGTCTAGTTTTATGCATTGCTTTGTTTTTTCTAACATGTTTTTCTTTGGTTAATTTTCGGTTTTGTTTTATTTTGTCTTTCATAAAAAATAAAAAATAAAATAAAATAAATTGAAAAATACAAAAAACAGTGCGTGTTTGTGTACATTGATACTTGTGTACCTTGGATGACCAATGAAACAAAGTTTTCTAAACTTTGTATCTTCTGTAGCTTAGATGAGCATCTCTATACACAACTAAGCAATTGAGCTTTGTGGGTCATGTTTGTGATGAGTAAGATTAAGTTATCTCTTGTACTTAACACTCGTATCACTCTTTTTGACTGGAAGGACTAGCAAATCCTAAGAGAAAGACATAAATACCCATCTCACCACTGTTGCCTGCCAATCATGAAATGACATCTATATGATTCAACATAGCAAAAGTGCAATGTCATAAACTTAACATTATTGGGTATTTCTTTTCGATAGCTCTCAATAGCTAGTTCGATCAATTGAGAAACTTTCTATCTCCTTGATAGCTTTTTGATAGCTACCTCAATCCATCGAGCTTCATTTTGTTGAAAACCTCTCGTTAAATCCTCGATAGTTAGTTCGACAGCTGAAACATATGTTTTTAAACTTTGATAGCTCTTGATAGCTCTCGATTGATCAAGCTTTATGAAGTTCCTATATATACGTGCCTCACAATTTTAGATCCACTCTCCTCAAACTCTCTCGATGGATTTCTGTCTTCTCACCTCCCAAACACACTTCTCTCATTCCATACTTCATTCCTAAGCCTTCTTTGACCTTCATCTTGCTTTTCTTCACTAGTAAGGTCCTTAATCCCTCTCTTAATCATGCATTTCATATGTTTGACCTAACTTTTGGGATTTTCGGGAAGTTTTGAGATTTTTCAAAATCGATGAAGTTTTTGCTAAATTTTTGGGACGGGTTTTGTTAAATGATGTTTAAAACTTCATGCATTGTATCACATGTGCATTATAACAATGTTTCATACATTTTAGATGTGTGTTTACCTTGTTGCTATATTGTGTGTTGGTTGGTTTGGATTGGGCTGATCCCATGATGCATTTATTTTTGCATATCACATTTTCATGCATTATCATGCATACGTACCTTCAATTCTATATATTTTGATATTTTTTTTGTTCGTACATTTTTGATTGTCTCTCTCTCTTTCTCTCTTTCTCTCCCTTTTACATTAGTTGCATCATGGCACCTAAACGTAAATCTATTTCGTCCCGAAACCGTCTTCGTTTTAGGGCATCTTCTTCTTCTTGTTCTCCATTTGACCACACTCTATCTCATGTCCAATTCTGTGATGAGAAAGCCAAATCGGACTTCTTGGAGAACTTTTCACGACAAGGCATTCATTCTAAATGCCAAGTCATTCTGTCAGACTTTTCTAACACTGACCTGCCCACTATGTGACACCCCGGTCACGTACCCTCTCATGATCATATAGGAGTTCTACTCCAATATGCATGGATTTGATTACTCTATACCCCAGTTTGTCACTCGCGTTCGGGGTACACGCATGGTAGTTACTCCAGATATTGTTGCTGAGGTGCTACATGTCCCTAGGGTAGCACATCCTGACTACCCTGGTTCCGAGGATTTGAGGACAGTGTCCAAAGACAAGCTTGAATCGCTATTCTATGAGACACCATCATCTTGGGGTGACAGTTAAAACACCCCTTGCTCAGCCTTTGCTAAAGGTCCGAGAATCCTTAACATGGTGATGACATTTTCTCTCCATCCATTGTCTCACTATAAAACTATCACAGAGCCACGTGCTTGATTTTTGTTATCCCTTATTAAGCATATGTCTATTGACTTCCCTTCTCACTTCATTCTTTCTCTTATAAATGTCTATAGAGATGTGATGACCTGTGATAAGCTCATCTTTCCTTCGGCTATCACGCTACTCATTCGCCATTTCTCTATCTCCTATCCTGTGTCTCCCCACTTCTCTTTCATGTGTGCTATTAACGCTGCTACCGTTAAGCGGAGCCTTGCACAGCTTTGCTCGAGGCAGCCTCGGACAGAGACCGCAGCTCCTCCGGCTTCTACCACTCCATCCTCCTCCGCTCTTTCGTCTTCCGCGGGTGGAGTGACTCTTGGGGCCATTATGGCACAGCTTGGGTGCATAGATGCTCGTCTTGATACTCTCAGTGATGAGTTGTGTCAGGTGAACACCCATGTTCGTCCTATCGTAAAATGACAGGCTATCATAGGTGGTTTCACTGTCACTTCCTCTCTATCTCCACCAGCCTCTGAGGATGAGAGTGACGATGGCTCCGGCAGTGATGATGCTGATGAGGATGATAATGATGGCTCACCTAGTGATGATGAGATGTCTACTTGATTTACTTACCCTTTGTCACTCGTGACAAAAATGGGAAGTAGTTTTGGGATGAGAGTAGTCATACTCATAGGGGGAGGGTTAGTTTGGGAGATAAGGGGAGTGTTCCTATGTTGAGGAATGTAATGAGGATTTTTGTATCTTTTCTTTTCTTTCTATTTCAGATATATTATCTTTTTTAGATTGGTCTTATGACCATTTTGACATACATTGTATTTATATTTGGTTTATATATTTTGATGTATGTTCTTTCACCTACCTCTCCATGTGTTGTTTCTTTTTTATCTTTATACACATTTTTCATATTAAATGCATGCAATCTATTATTTCTGTTTCACACTAAGATGCCTTGATGAGTTTTGTTTAAAGTATTTTAGAAATACAAGTTGTCAAAGTCTTCTTGCCATAAACTCTCTTTTTGCAAAGTTTTTCAAGAGTTTGTGTTAAAATAGATTTTATTGTATTCAACAAGTAAGCATGATTTGAGTGATTTATGACTTCTTTCATATGTTCATTTGTTTGTTGTGGTTTGGTCACAGATTGCTAAATGGGGAGATTGTTAGGACATCTGTGGTTCAATGTTAGGAACATATGCCAACATTTTATGTAATTGGCTAATCCTTTAACAAAACACACTTTGCTTGTAATTGAGTAGATCTAGGATGTGTTTAATGCTTCAAGAAACAAGGTTTCAAGTTCAAGTGTTAAAGCTATACAAGTCTGTCCAAGAAACAAGTGAGAAAGTGCTACATTTTAAAGCTCGACAACTGGCATCTATCGAGGTTAAAAGCTGCTAAAGCCTGTGGCTCGACAGCTAGCTCGATAGATGGCTATCCATCAAGGTTTATGAAATTCAGTTTTCAGAACTGATTTCAATCTAATCCATGGGTATATGTTTGGGCCTTCTTTTCTCACAACCCTAGGCATATATAAGAATTTTTTTAAGGGCCGTCATAGGTTACACACTTGTAAAAGTTCATGCAAATTGTGACCGTAGACATAATTTGCCCTAGTTCATCTTTCTTTTGAAGAAGCTGCTGTGTTTGTACACCAAAGACTTTGTGACCAAGCAACTTCATGCTCTTCATCGTGTGATGAACTGAAAAACTTTGTAGCCAACATCCTTCTCAAGTTGGTGATTAAGTCGCGTACTGGGATCCGTGCAATTGGTTAGTCACGTACGGAGAGCCATGCATTGAAAAGGAGAGATTGTCACTACAAAATAAGTCCAGTTGGGTATTGGGGTATGGGTTCAACTGTAGGTTGGTATAAGATACTGGGATTCCTTTACTTGTAACTGCTTGTTTTGATAATAGTGGATTGTCGGGAGTGGTGACCTTAAAATCACCTAGTGGGATTTTTGCCTTGTAGGTTTTCCCTATTTGTAAACAAATCACTGTGTCAATTTAGTTTTCGCCGCATTTAGTTTAATTGGTGATTTGTTTGTGCTACCATGCATTTTTTCTGTTACTTTGATTAATTAATAAACTTGGATAATTAATCAATTAAATCATCACAAGGGATCAATACATTCTTGGCCTGTCATTGATCTTGCCCAAATCTTTGCTTTTCTCAATGGCAGTGACCTTAGCCCGGAAACATTTGGGTAAGGATCCCAAGATTTTCCTCATCACTTTGGTGTCTTCAATCTTCTCTCCAAGATTAAGCTGTTGGATAATATACATGTTTGTATCGCATACAAAACATACGCAGCAAAAAATAAACGGATCTACTTCATTCGCAATTGATAACATGCACTATGTAGGTTTCAGAATATAAGAACAAGAGAGTGTACCTTGATGCGGTGAAATTCAAAACTGAATGAAGAAGTACTCGGGAACACTTTCAATCTTCACTCCAATTCCACTTGATGCCCAAGATGTGTGGTCTCTCAATCAGTTCTATGTTGTCTAGAGAGAATATGAAAGAGTGTCTCTCTTTCTTATATCATATTAATATTATTCTTATTAAACATACAAACCATTTTATTCTATATAAAATTCTGTATGTTTCTCTCGACATAACTGATTATCTAATTGGGCTTTAGTGTGTGGCTTGGAGTGGGACCAAAATAGAACAAATAAGACACTAGCTCCAATGGGCCTTGGGCTTTTCTGTCAACTCTTGACAAGTCCAAAGTTACCATTAATTATATTTAATACCACTATATAAATATAATTGCACTCTAGGCCTCATTAATAAATTATATCCCAAGACTTTATTATACATGCAACCCCTTCATAAAATATTCGTAGTAACACAAAGTCATGAATATAGACTGCCACTTTGTAAATTACTACATCTTAATCCTTGAGTACCCGGTTTAATCCTTATGAGTTATTCACCATATATTTATGAAATCCAATTTCATAAATATATACTTTAGTCTTACTAAAGTGGTTAGGCCTAACTCTCTGAATAACTGTACCCATTAAACTTATCTCAAGGGAATATTTTATATCTCCTTTAAGAGACTATGAATTCCATCAACACTAAATGTGGCTGCCCAACATACTGAGGTTTTGACCGTTACTTTAGATCTCACTCCTGATATATCAAAGCAACCTACATTTCATGATCAGGTTCATTATTCTCTCAGGATTAAGAGTTCATGTGAATACAAGTCATGAGATTTATTATTCAATTGACAGTCGTTAGGAGAATAATAAATCTCACAGCGGTTCAGTTCAATATGTCTTAACTCTTAAAACATATCAACATATTAACTAGAAGTCACCACTTCCATGATCAAGACAAATCATCGTAGTTAATATGTTATAGTCTTCGTAGATGAAATGCCCAATTTCATCACCGACTACGAACCAAAATTCTGAGTTTACAAAGAACTTGTGATCTATATCTTCTGTGACTAAATCACATAAATCACATACTATGCATCTCATGAACTATTTGATAATGTCCGAATATTCATGTTACCATTATTTTAGATAAGAATAAAACAACTTTATCAAACACAATATTAAGTCATACATCATTTCTCACATAATGTCATACATAATATCATACATAGCATCATTCAATAGGATTTAAGGGCACATATCCTAACATAAGCTTAGCATACACATTCTCATTGGCGTCTTTAATTTTCCTCACCACTTTGGTGTCTTATCCCATTCGGACTTCGCTGTTGTGGGTCTCACCCAACCATTCTCAACGCAATCCCAAACGGTCTTATCAATAGCACATAGAAAAGCACGCATACATACTTTCCAAAAAGCATAGTTACTCCCATCAAAGTAAGGAGGTGGATTGAGGGATTAAGATCTATCCATCTCAAACGGGGTCTAGGACCACACAAGGATAATGAAATCCAATAAGTATACTTGCTTTGATACCAATTGAAAGCTTAAATTAGTGTAAAAACACTCGAGCTTGTTCAGACCCCAAATTAAAAATTACGATTAGATTGCTTTTACTCTAACTTAACAAAGTGTGGAGTAAGAGTAAATGTGTGCAATAAACTAATAACACTACTCTAAGCTATATTCATCCACAATGAACAATAAAAGGAAAGCTTAAAGAGTAGGGAAGAGGATGCAAACCCAAGATAAAGGAAACCGAAGAACTTGGCGAAAAATATCTCCACAACCCTCCAAGTCAAAATTGATTCACTAGTGAAAAAAGTTGGAGTACATGAAAAACAAAAGACCCTCAAAGCCTAGTCTACCCCATGTACTTGAGCCCTCCAAGCTCCTGTTACCAACGGACTTCCTGGATTCTTGTCTTCACTAGCTTTCCAGATCCTTCAATTCAGCCCGATTGCATTCGCCACTTAATGACTCCTTCTAATACTTCTCAACAGCACTAAAACTTCACTTAACGCTTAGATTGGGTGTGGTAAGTGTTTGGGCTAAGAACCTCTCAAGGATGTAGAGATGGAGATGTAGGAGTAGAGGATAATCAAGGAAAAATGAGTAGATGATTGTGGCTATAAAAATTTCTAACTCTCAAGTGTATTTGCTAGGGTTTTCTCTTTGACAAGTAGTCCATACATTTCGTGGGTAATAAGGGTATTTATAGTGTGGGTAAAGAATTTGGTAAAGCACTTTATCTTTTTGCCAAACGGAATGTTTTGCGGGTACCTCGCAAGATGGTCCTTCTCGTGAAGTACTCGCCAACTTGACAACCTGGCGTGACTCTTCAGCTTCCAGTCATGTGCTTCACACGTGGCCTTTTGTAGGTTACTCTTCTCACGAGCTAGTCATGAACGACACTTATTCATGTTTAAAGCTTGATTCTTCAACAATCTTTCACACTCATCCCTTACAAATTAACCCACATAAATATAGGGAAATGATTGAAGAAATTACAATAAAATTTGACATGGAATTAAAGCCAACAAAGGCTAGTTGGAAATCACAACTTTACAATCCCCCTATTTGGCTCTTCTGTGACAAAACCCTTAAACAGACTCTAGACTTGAATGTGAGTTTGGGAATAGGCAAAAATCACTCACACCTAAATCTAAAGGTTGTTAAGAACTTGAACCATATACCCCTATATCTTGAAACACTTGCATGTAACAAATAAACTTCATTTAGCATGAGACAAGTAGAATACTAGGCATGTATAGAGAACAAGTAAAATGCGATCAAGATAAACAAGAGATATGTGATCATAAAGCATAACTTGATCATACAAGAACAGTCATAAGAAATGACCACAATAAACATTTAACGAGTAAATGATCATCTAGACATACAATGCAATTAAGAGAAATGCAAAACTTAATTGCATGTCCAACAAACCATATGATGCATTAAAGAAACTAAAGTGAGAAGCAATTGATAACTAAAAGCATCAAGAAACAGCTATAAAAACCAAGATACACATAGTACTAAAGAAAAGACTATAAACTAAAGTACTAAAAGCTTTAAATAAAGCTCTATAAATAAAAATAAACTATAAAAACATATGCTAGACTATCCAAAAAATTGTGTGGTTGAAGGTTAGCTTCCTCCTTTGAGCCCACTGAACTCCCCCTTTCAATATGCACACCTTTTTGCTTTGTGATGCTCTCCTCCTTACTTTATGCTATAGTTATGGAATTCATAGTAAGTGTTCTCCCCCTTTTTGGCATGAATAGCTAAAGGCTCTCCTCTAGTTTGCGCTGAATCTCATCCAATTATGTCTCAACGGTGGTTAGGTGAATCTAAACATGATTGTTGTGAGAGTGTACAGCATTTGCAAGTTTATAAATGCGATCATCCAACCCCTCAATCAAAGTTATCAACCTATCTAGATGAGAGATAGATGGTCTCGGCTAAGTGCTAGAAGGGTGAGGCTCAAGAATGTGAGGAGAAGTTGTCTCGGGGTGTTCGGAGACATTAGGAGCAGCCAAGCTCTTCCCAATGGGAAAGGCATGATGGGAGACCCTTTAGAGGCTTAGAAGGACTCTTCTTTGCCATTTTAGCAAATGAGTGACCTTTGCTCTTTTGGAGAGAGTGCAAGGAAATTAGTCCTTGACAAGGCAAGATCGTTTCATCTTTTGGAGGATGGATTCCCTTGAGAGTCATGATTTTCATAACAAGGTTGCAGAAGGGTAGACATGTTCTCGCAGCTGATCCCCCCACTATGGTTTGAAATATGTGAGCACAGATGTATATTTAAGCTCCATTGATAAGATTACATAGGAATTTTGCTATTCCAAGGTTAATGAAATCTGTGTTGGATAGAGGGTATAGGTTGGAGTGCATAATCAAGGTGAGAGTCTTCATCTTTGGCTCGAATCTCGAAGTCCCAATGGGGGTTCCCATGAAGGAGACTTCATGATGTGCTCCTAAAGTGCCAATGATCTCAAAACGAGTGCTAATCTGTCATCATATAGAGAAGTGTCTACTTTCTCTAGACAATTGATGTAAAGGATCTTTTCTAGATAGTTCGAAGTGATGATAAAATCCTTTCCTCAAAATACTTCAGTTCAGTTTCAGTGAACCATGCATTATAGTAGAATTCTTTGACTAACTCTTCAATGGGATCTTCAAAGTTACCAAACAAGCTGGCCCAATCTTTGTCCGTAAAGATTTTAGGGATGTAGGTTGATCCCAATGTGTCAAACCTCACAATCCTTTCCACCAAAGTAGGTGCATTCTTGAAATTGTTGTTGAAGGATTAAGAGTCCAAAAGAGTCTTGAATCTTTTGTTGTTAAAGTTTGCCAATGATTGACGAGTCGTCTTTGATACCAGAGTTGATGTGAGATCAATCAAGGGTTCTATATTGCATGATGATTGATGGGACATATGAAAAATAGCCACACAAAAAAATAAACCATGTACAAACATGGTAACAAACTTGATTAGATACAAGTTAGTCCATAAACAAGAACAAATAAGAAAAAAAATATCCTAAAATGGAAATAAACAAGCAAACATAGACACAGGAACATGTTATAAGTGCTGAAAGATCTAAAAAAACTTAACTAGCAAGAGTGAATGCAAAACATGTCAAGTGATAGAGTGTGTGCATCAAGTGTGCATCTAGCGTGCATGTGAGATGTATTATAAATGCATGGACAAGCACTTATGGGGCAACATGTGTAAAACAAGCAACAAATGATCAAAACATGATAAACATGCATAATCATGGTAATCCCCAAAACTTGGTACTCAATGGAGTCCAAAACAATGAAAAATACGATATAGGCATTTTATCAAACACTTGGAGTACACACACTACACTTATATATAAAACAATGTAAGAACACATGTAAAACTTGCCTAAATACATGGTAAAATGCCACTAGGGGCCAACAAAAAATACAACCAAACATAATGGGACACATCCTAATAAAAAAATTAAAAAGATTTAGCAAAAATGAAATTTACCCAACCCCTTCAAAATAACCCCAACCCTAGAAATTTAAGAATCTAAGACTTAATCTAAGGAATCAAAGAGTAAAAGATGTGAAAACATACCTTAGAGAAGACTTAGAGTTGAAATCCAAGAAGTTTCGGTTGAGATTTGAGTGAAAAATGTGTTTTGGGTTGAGAGAGGCACGAAGGAGGCAAAACAAAACATTTGAAAACTGCTACTATGTGCCCCTTTAAAAACTGAAATTTCTCATTTCGCGGGATAGCTACTCTTGAAGTTCTTACGAGTTACTCGCAAAATGCCTCTGAAAGCTCGGATTTGTGCTAAAAACACACGAGCTTGTTTAGACCCCAATTTTAAAATACAGCTAGATTGCTTTTAATCTAACTTAATCAAATTGTGGAACAAGAGTAAATGTGTGCAATGAATTGATACTACTCTAGCGCATAAACATGAAGAAAAAAAATAAAAGTAAAGCATAACAATAAGGGAAGAGTGATGCAACCACAAGATAACATCAAGATGTGTTATCAAAGAGGAAACTAAAGAACTCGGCGAAAAACCTCTCCACAACCCTCCAAGTCGAAATCGATCCACTAGAGAATAAAGTTGGAGTACACGAATAACAAAAGACCCTCCAAGCCTAGTCTGCCCTATTGGGGTTTATGCCATAAAATCCAATTTACTGACATGTCATAAATAATTAAATTGTTTAATTATATGAGATTATCTATAAATGAACTAATGAGACATTATTTTTGAAAGTTTAAATAGTGTGAAAAACACTATGAACATTTAGACCCCCAAACAAAAAATTACCAATTCAAGCTTAATATCAAATAAATTATGTGCGAAAAATGAACATAAGCTTATTACAGAATTAATAAACAATCTAAACCAAATAAAATCACATCCACAATAGAAATTAAAGGGCAAAGATTAAGGGAAGAGAGATGCAAACACAAGGGCAACACAACGATGTGTTATCGAGGAGGAAACCGAAGCCCTTTGCGTAAAACCTCTCCGCCACCCTCCAAGCGGTCAATAATCCACTAAAGAATGTAGTTGGGATACATGAACAGCAGAAGACCCTCCAAGTCTAATCTACCCAGTGTACCTAAGCCCTCCAAGCTCCTACTCCAACGAGGTTACACCAAACCTATTTCCTTTTTAGTTTACCGGATTTCGCTATAGCGCATAGCATAAACCAATAAGAAATTGGTCCCTTCCTAACTACTTTCCAAGCACCAAATTGCCTTCTCACAGATATGGGTAAGGTGAGAAAAGGATTTGGGCAATGTACCTCTCAAGGATCTAACAATGGAGAGGGTGAGAGTAGAGGAATCTGAATAGTCACTATGTAAAGATTGTGGATGAGTCAATCTTGTTTTCTCTAGGGTCTCTCTCTCAAAATTATCTCTAGAAGCTCCTACATTTCGTGGGTATAAGGGGTATTTATACTGGAGTGAGAATGGAATGCGAAGAGTTAGTTTTTCCAAAACAGAGCTGACTGGCGACTTGGCCTCATGACTTGACTGAGTCGCGAGTACAAGCCGTGAGCTAACTGAATGGCCAGGCTGAACTTTTTGTCGTGTAGTGCAATAGCTGGCAGACGGTTCAGCTTCTCTGCATGCTTCACTCGTGTGCATCTTCTGGCGGCTTGCCAGTCGCGAGCCACCCGCGATATTCAGTTACGAGTCCCTGTTTCACTGTACAGTCTTGAGCATTTCTTCACACTCTCTTACACACTACCCTTACATGTTTCCCACCTAAATACAGGGTTTCTAAGTGCTGAATTACAAGAAAATTGGCACGAAATAAAGCCAAGAAAATGGTTGATAAATTTCAACTTTACAATCTTCCCTTTTGGCTATTCTGTGACAAAACCCTACAGCAAACTCTAGACTTAACACGTGATTTGGGAATAGTTGAACAAAACTGAGTCACACCTAACTCTAGAATCTGTGAAGCTCTTTAAACACAAGCACAAGTATCTCCTGAAAAACAACCACATAATATAATCATTGTATGCAGAAAAACTTGTAAAGCATATGAAGCAAGCATAATGCGATCAAGCAAAATAAAATAAAGCAAATAGAGCATGACTTGACCAAAAACAAACAATCACCATAAATAGTGACCACAATGCTCATTCGCACAAGGAATGAACATCCAGACATGCAAGCTAGAAAGCTCAATGCAAAGTATCATTTACATGTCCAACATTCAACCAATGCAACAACACAAGGTAATTGCATTAAGGATATAAAATCCAACAAAGGGCACAAGAGTGATGTACTTAAAGAAAATGCATAACATTTAGCAACAAGTACTTAAGCTACAAAGCAAGGGTACAAATAAAAGCTACAAAAGCTAAGGTACACACCTAAAACTGGATAATAGACTTATATAAATATATAAATATATAAATATATATATATATATATATATATACATAACAATACCAACAGTTTAAAACACAAAAAAAAAAAAAAAAAAAAAATACTAAACCATATCCAAGAGTTCAAACCAAAAGTATATAGCAAACCCATAATAACACCAAAACTCATAAATAAAAACATATAAAGTAAACTATTGAGATAAATTTTTTATGAATGCTCCCCCTTAAAAGCTACCCTGGCTACCTCCAAAGTTCTCCCCCTTTTTGACTGAAATGGCCAAAGGGTCACTGCTGTGTGGTAAAGCTATCAAACTTCGCTAAAAGAATGTTCATCTGATCTTAGAGTGCAGCTAGACTGTCAGATTGCGCATTCTGAACATCTCTGAGCGCATCAATTCTCTCAAGGATGATCTGGAATGCATCTAGAGGAGCAGTTGATGAGGATGAAGATCTGCTCCTCTTGCCACGGCCTCTTGAGCTTGAGGGTTGACCTCCAGCCTCTGTCTCAATTTCCATGTATTCACCTTCTTCTTGATCACCTTCCTCTTCATCACCCGGAAGACGAACTCTAATTCTTGTGATGGTTAGCTTGTTAATGGCTGAGGGAGTAATCATGAGGCTGATATCTTGAGGGATTTCCACACCTTATAAGAAAATTGGGGAAAATCCTTATAAGAAAACTGGGGAAAATCAGCTTGGCCCTAGAGGTTGTTCTAGTCTCATCAACAATGGTGTAGAATATATGAGCACTGATGTCTATATAGGTTTGCTGCTTAAGCTCCATAAGAAATATGGCTCTAGCATTATTGATTGTAGTCATCTTCTTCACTAGGTATAGGTTAAACATCATTATCACAGTTAGGCATCTTATATCTGCTGGAAAGGCAGTAGTGTTGAGGCATCTCCCCTCTCGAACTCCATCAATATGTGCCTGAACAGTTTTTAAGGATAGCATCCTATCCTTGAAATTTGTGAAATCATGGTCATCCATGTTGTCAAAGCCCAACACATCATCAATGTCATCCACATCTGTGGTGAATTCATGTCCTCTTATCCAACAGTTGATCTCATGCTCTTTTAACACAGCATTAGCATGAAATTCCCTGATCAGAGGGTCACATACCCAAGGCAAATTACTCAATAGCTTATCCCAACCTCTGCCCTTAAAACAACTCGGGATAAAAGTGTCCTTATAATCCACAAAGTCAACAAATCTCTCTTGGATAATAGGTGCTTTCAGGTAATACTGAGTGTATCTCTCAAAATGTTAAGGAGACTTGAACTTTGTATTGTCCATCTTCAACCTTCTGTCACACCTTTTTGGTAGTAGATTTCTTCTCTGTAGAAGTCATCTGCAAAACCATAGCAGCAAAAACCACAAGAACAGAATACAATAGATGGAAACTAAAAAATTAGTTACAGGTTAATAGCGCAAAAAAAAAAAAATAATAATAATAATAATACTAATCATTCAGTCTAAACACAATTCCAAATCAATGTGACATGAGATAACCCATGACAAAAGAGTATAGAACAAATTCAAAACTAAATCTTAAGCACAATACAGTGTGACAGAGTGCACAGGAGCACAACATGAACACTTTGGATACCCATAAACACATATGTAGATATGCAATAGGCAAAAAGTAAACCAAATACACCCACAAACAGTGTAACATATAAAAACCCTTAAAAATTAAGCACAAGTCTAAAAGACGAGTCTTAAAAGGTATGATAAACACAACCCATGGCTGAATCACCAAATAACACAAAAACCAAACACCAACTCAAAAATCCAAGAAAACAAGGCTATACCCATGAAGTATGTAGTGAAAATAAGAAAACCTATACCTTTTTCTTGAGGATTGAAGTTGAAATGATGAAGAATAATGATGGTTTAAGTGACAAACATGGTGTGTTTGGGAGAGAGAATAGCGAACAAGACAATGAACAGTTAGAAAAGTTCGAGGGAAAAACTGAAAAGTTTTAAAAATTGACTTTAAAGCTCAAAACATACGTTTTTTTGTGACTGAGTCAAACCGCGTACAAGTAACCAGAGCTAGTCACAAGAACACTTAAAAACAAAAATTTTGAAAAATTTTCTTAATTTTTTTTCACGACTAGAAGTTCCAACCACGAGAGAGTCGCGAGTTGAGCCGCGAAACTTTCTGTATGATTCTCGCGACTGAACCTCCACTCGTGAACAAGTCGCTACATCAAGTTGCGAGAAACCTTGAAACCCAAATTTTGGAAAAAATTTCTAAGTATTTTTTGCGACTAGGGCATTGAATTGCCAGTGAAACTCGAAAACCTACTATATTGGACTTGCGGCTAGGGCATGTGATTGGACTTACCCGCGACCAAGTCGCCAAAACAGGGCAACACAGTTTTTGAAAATTTTGACAATTTTTGTAAAAGAAAAATACTTTCCAAAAACAACTAAAAACACTAAAAAATCTTTTTGTGTTTGATCAGCAAAAATTGAGCATGTGAAACTTATTTAAACAAATACAATCACATAAATAAATAAGGCATTCATTGATCATAGACAAGTGTGATGTTTGTCGATATCAACAATGAGATAGTCCTTAGTTTAATGTGAAGCTTCAATGATCAATTCAACCGAGGCATACACAATTAGCACGAGGAAAAGTGACCTATCTCAATTATAGAAATATGCATATATGACCTCCCACAAAACTTGACAACATTAATATGAAGCTTTTCATTTGGCTCCATGTACATCATAACATTTGATCATTTGAATCATAACATCTCATTTAGAGATCGTTGCTAGAAATTTTTGATATTTCAATTTGATGAGTTAGTCTTTGGCTTTTTGGGTATCATACATTTTATTTTGAGTCGCTTTCCCTTTTTCAAAGTAAAATACTAGTATGTGTGACAGGCTTTTGCAGCTCATTATCTCTTTTTATGTAGAGATTTACATATGTTGAGCTCTTTAAGCAAAAAAAAAAAAAAATAATAATAATAATAAATAAATAAATAAAGAGTGGGAAGATATATAGACACAAGTCTATGCATGTCTTAAGATCAACAAAACCATTGACTAATCATTCATGACAAGTTTGAAGATCGATTTACAACAGTCACATAGATTTCTAGATTTCTCCCACAATGATACAAGTGCACAAGGAATAAGCTATGCTCGTAGATGCACAAAGCCATTTGCACAAAGGTACAAGCCAAAACATGTTTAAGACAAAACTCAACAAAGTCGATCAAACTTTTTGGATTTTCTACTTTTTATGTGTTTTTGGATTTTTGACACAAAAGGAAGAAAAGATTGATAAAAAACAATAGTATAAAAACATTTAAAGTAGAAACAAACAAACAAACAATATTTCAACTCAAACTAGCACAAAGCACACAACCAAGCATAGCCACAAAACATTGGAAGTATTGTTGCATGGACATGTTGCAATGCTTATGCATGAGTACCCTGTTTCACCCACACATCACGTGCGTTTGAGGTGATATCCCTATCGGATTGGGTACGAATGTTAGGACTTTCAAACCTTCTAGTGAAGCTTTCCAAGCAAGTGGTGAATGCACCAATCATCTTCATCACATCCATCATTCCAGAATCACCATCTCGATTTCTTGATTGCTCAACAGCCCAAGTTCTTTTGACATTTCTTGGTCCTCTTGACCTTTGATTACTTGCACTATTCAGTGCTCTCAGTTTGTGACAATTTGGTCTAATGTGCCCTTGAAGTCCACAATAATGACAAAAATGGTTCGTTCTCGGACCTTTTTGTGATCTTGGAAGTGATTTCCTTCTAACTTCAGGTTTGACCACTGAATGATTACAGGGTTTATTCAACACCCGTTGGTCAACCACATTCTTCTTCTTTTCATTTTCTTCTTTCTCAAGAGTAGATGTACCCACTATTGGCTCTTTGACTTTCATAAACTTCACTTCCTTGGTGATTTTGACAGCTGAACTACTTTCTCTGGTATATCCCAACCCGGATTTGTCTGAGAAATGTTTTTGTGAGGAAATGACATCATATAGCTTCTTGGTGGATACCCTCCCTACTTTGGCATTTGCTTGTACCACCTTAAGCTCAAGGAATCTCACTTTTGTGTAAGCTTCTGACAACTCTCCATTCTTCTTTTCTATCTCACACTTGGCCTCTTTATGTTGTACTAGGAGACTTCTATAATCTTCCTCTGCCTTCTTCATCTTTTTAATGGCTGCGTTAGCCACTTTTGCATACTCACTGGTCTTCTCGAGAAGGGAATTATAAGCCTCTTGCAATCCCACTGTTCCTTCATCTTCCTCAACATCGGATTCCTCTATTATCCCTGTTAACTCCAATTCAGAGTGCTCGCCAAGCTCTTCTACAAGCACATTCAAGTCATTTGATGATTCAACATGATTAATGGTCATACAAGCGGAGTAATTCCCTTCACCGTCACAACTTTCGTCCAAATCTGAATTAGAAGAGTCTGAATCACTAAGAGTCATGGCATACACTTATCCCTTCCCTCTTAAGTAATTGGGACACTCTTTCTTGACATGTCCATGTCTATTGCACTCAAAACATGTGATTCCTTGAGAGGATTGAGACTCCTTCCCATCTTTCCTCTTAAAATCCTTTTTCTCCTTTCTGAAACTTGGGAATTTTCGCTTCTCAGCAAATTTTCCATTCTTCTTGAACTTCAAGAACTTTCGAAAATTCTTCACAAGATATGAAACATCTTTATTGGCCTCATCCTCATCTGATGAGTCGTGAGCTTCCATCTTCTAATTAATTATCTTAAGAGCAAGGGATTTGTTCTTCCTTTGTGATGGCAAAGACAGCTCATAAGTTTGAAGTGAGCCAATTAGTTCTTGAACTTTGATATCATCTAAGTCCTTGCTTTCTTTAATTGCGGTAACTTTTGCACGGAAGCTCTCTGGCAATGATCGAAGGATTTTCCTTACTATCTTTGAGTCCTCTGTTTTCTCACCCAAGTTAAACTTGCCGATGACCACTTCAATCAGCTTGCTATAGAAAGAGTCAAAGGACTTGTCCTCACTCATTTTGAGCTCCTCAAAGCGGGTGGTCAGCATCTGTAACTTAGTGTCTTTCACTTTCTTGGTTCCTTCATAAGTGGCCTCCAATATTTGTCATGCCTCCTTAGCAATCGAAACGTGAGATATCCTGTGACACTCATCTGGAGACACACCACAAAAAATTGCATTCAAAGCTTTACTATTAGTGTTAGATGCCGCAAGGGGTGCTTTATCCCAAGTGGAATTTTAACCCATCCTACATCAACAGCATCCCACACACTTTCATCAATTGAACACAAAAATGCCTTCATCCGGACTTTACAAAAAGCATAGTTGCTACCATCAAAATATGGTGGTGCATTTAAAGATTGAGACCGGTCCATCTTAATATGGGTTCAAGGATCGCACTAAGATGATTAAACCATAGCAAGTGCACCCGCTCTAATACCAATTGAAAGTTCAAAAAGCATATAAAACACTATGAACGTTTAGACCCCCAACCAACAAATTACCAATTCAAGCTTAATATCAAACAATTTATGTGCGGAAAATGAACATAAGCTTATAACAAAATTGATAAACAATCTAAACCAAATAAAATCACATCCACAGCAGAAATTAAATGGCAAAGATTAAGGAAAGAGAGATGCAAACACAAGGACAACACAACGATGTGTTATCGAAGAGAAAACCGAAGCCCTAGGCGTAAAACCTCTCCACCGCCCTCCAAGCGGTCAATAATCCACTAAAGAATGTAGTTGGAGTACATGAACAACAGAAGACCCTCCAAGCCTAATCTACCCAGTGTACCTAAGCCCTCCAAGCTCCTACTCCAACGAGGTTACGCCGAACCTATTTCTTCTTTAGCTTACCGGATTCCGCTATAACCCATAGCATCAACCAATATGAAATTGGTCCCTTCCTAACTACTTCCCAAGCACCAAATTGCCTTCTCACAGATATGGGTAAGGTGAGAAAAGGATTTGGGTAATGTACCTCTCAAGGATCTAACAATGGAGAGGGTGAGAGTAGAGGAATTTGAAGAGTCACTATGTAAAGATTGTGGATGAGTCAATCTTGTCTTCTTTAGGGTTTCTCTCTCAAAATTCTCTCTAGAAGCTCTCTACATTTCATGGGTATAAGGGGTATTTATACTGGAGTGAGAATGGCATGCGAAGAGTCAGTTTTTCCAAAATAAAGCTGGCTGGCGACTTGGCCTCGTGACTTAATTGAGTCGTGTGTACAAGCCGCGAGTTAATTGAATGGCCAGGCTGGACTTTTTTTCATGTAGTGCAACAGCTGGCAGACGGTTCAACTTCTCTGCACGCTTCACTTGTGTGCATCTTCTGGCAACTTGCCAGTTGCGAGCCACCCGCGATATCCAGTTGCGAGTCCCTGCTTCATTGCATAGTCTTG
>CM066165.1:81494938-81507438 GCA_033629205.1 Lithocarpus polystachyus | reverse complement strand
ATATGTCTTAACTCTTAAAACATATCAACATATTAACTAGAAATCACCATTTCCATGATCAAGACAAATCATCGTAGTTAATATGTTATAGTCTTTGCAGATGAAATGCCCAATTTCATCACCGACTACAAACCAAAATTCTGAGTTTACAAAGAACTTGTGATCTATATCTTCTGTGACTAAATCACATAAATCACATACTATGCATCTCATGGACTATTTGATAATGTCTTAATATTCACGTTACCATTATTTTAGATAAGAATAAAACAACTTTATTTAACACAATATTAAGTCATACATCATTTCTCACATAATGTCATACATAATATCATACATAGCATCATACAATAGGATTTAAGGGCACATATCCTAACAATCTCCCACTTGCCCTAAAGACTATTGTGCACTAATCTAACTCCCATTCCCTCTAAATGTGACTCGAAGGTCCTTTGAGGCAAGACTTTGGTAAAGGGATCTGCTAGATTATTTGCACTTTCAATCTTTGCAACCACCACATCTCCACGAGCAACAATGTCTCGAATGATGTGGTACTTCCTTTCAATGTGCTTTCCTTTCTTGTGATTCCTTGGATCTTTGGATTGTGCAACCGCTCCACTATTGTCACAAAACAATGTAATAGGAACTTGCTCCATTCTCACTACACCAAGATCGGAAAGGAATTTCTTGAGCCAAACAGCTTCCTTTGCCGCCTCACAAGTAGCAACATATTCAACTTCCATGGTAGAGTCCGCAATACAAGATTGCTTAACACTCCTCCAACTTATGGCTCCACCTCCCAAGGTGAAAACACATCCTGATGTGGACTTTCTGAAATCTAGATCTGATTGAAAGTCTGAATCTGTATAGCCAATGGGAATCAAATCCTCACAACGGTAAACAAGCATATAATCTCTCGTTCTCCGTAGATACTTAAGAATATGCTTTACAGCTTGCCAATGTTGTGGTCCTGGATTTGATTGATATCGGCTGACCATGCCAACTGAAAAACAAATATCTGGTCTAGTACAAAGCATGGCATACATGAGACTTCCTACTGCAGAAGCATAAGGAACTTGTCTCATCATATCTACTTCCTCTTGAGTCTTAGGCCTTTGGTCATCAGATAGAGGAACTCCATGTCTGAAAGGAAGTAATCCTTTCTTGGAGTTTTGCATGCTAAACCGTTCTAGAACCTTATCTATATATCCAGCTTGTGATAAGCCTAACATCTTATTCTTACGATCTCGCCAAAGCTTGATCCCTAGAATAAAGTTAGCCTCACCCAAGTCCTTCATATCAAATTGGCTTGACAACCAAACCTTTACTGATGACATGACACCTACATCGTTTCCAATGAGTAAAATATCATCAACATAAAGCACTAGGAACATTACTACTTTGTCTTGATGTCTTTTGTACACACATGGTTCATCAAGATTTTGTTCAAAACCAAATGATTTGATTGCTTGATCAAATCTAATGTTCCATGACCTAGATGCTTGCTTAAGTCCATAAATGGACCTATTCAACTTGCATACCATATGCTCTTGGTTCTTTGCTATGAAACCTTCTGGTTGCTTCATATAGATTTCCTCTTCAAGATTGCCATTAAGAAATGCAGTCTTGACATCCATTTGCCAAATCTCATAATCATAATGAGCAGCAATGGATAAGAGAATTCTGATAGATTTAAGCATTGCTACTGGTGAAAAGGTTTCCTCATAATCAATACCTTTTTTTTTAGTATACCCTTTTGTCACTAGCCTTGCTTTAAAGGTTTCAACCTTTCCATCTATCCCTCTCTTCCTCTTGTAAACCCATTTGCAACCAACAGGTTTAATGTCGTTAGGCGCCTTTACAAGATCCCAAACTTGATTGGAATACATGGAATCTAATTCTGATTTCATAGCTTGGACCCAATGATGTGCATCTATATCATTCATTGCTTCTTCATAAGTGTAAGGATCAGTTTCAGCCTCCTCTGAGATAGCCTCATAAGTCTCTCCAAGACCTATGAATCTTATAGGTGGCCTAACATTCCTCCCACTACGACGAGGCAATTGTGTACTAGACATCTCATGAGTAGTATCTTGTGGTGTATCCAATACAGCCACATCATCCCTAGTTTCAACCATTAGTTTTTCAATTACAGATTCATTCATTTCAGCCACGACAACTCTACTTCTAGGGTTAAAGCTATTCACATAATCATCTTCCAAAAATTTGGCATGAGTGCTAACAAACACTTTGTTATCCTTATGATTATAGAATAAATAACCCTTGGTTTCCTTTGAATACCCTAAAAACATGCATACTTCCGTTTTAGCTTCCAACTTATCAGACTTCCCTTTCAACACATGTGCTGGACATCCCCAAATGTGAAGATATTTCATACTAGGCTTGCGCTCACTCCACAATTTCATAGGTGTGTTGGGAACAGATTTTGATGGAACTAAATTCAAAATATGCATTGCAGTTTTTAGTGCATATCCCCAAAAGGAAACTGGTAAAGTTGAATAACTCATCATGGACCTAACCATTTCTAAAAGAGTCCTATTCCTTCTTTCTGCTACACCATTTTGTTGGGGAGTTCCAGGTGCAGTCAATTGGGATACAATCCCATTTTGAGTTAAGTAATCCTGGAAATCCCCAAGAAGGTATTCGCCACCACGATCAGATCGAATGGCCTTTATGTGTTTACCCAATTGATTCTCAACTTTAGCCCTAAACTCTTGGAATTTTTCAAAGGCTTCAGACTTCCATCTCATTAGGTACACATAACCAAATCTAGAGTAATCATCGGTGAAAGTGATGAAGTACTCATAACCTCCTTTTGCTTGGGTTGACATAGGACCACAAACATCCGTATGAACTAATTCTAGCAACTCTTGGGCTCTTCTACCTTTTGCATTAAAAAGTCGTTTGGTCATTTTGCCTTCCAAACAAGATTCACAAACTGGAAATTCATCAAAGTCCAATGGCTCTAAGAGACCATCTTTGATCATTCTTTGAATTCTGTTTGGATTAATATGACCCAAACGCAAGTGCCAAAGATATGCATCATTAGTAGAAGGAAACTTTCTCTTTAATGATTTTACATGAGAGTTATTATCTAATTCAGAATTATAAAATTCATGCTTATCAGGAGTTAAAATATAAAGACCATCCACAATATTGCCAGAACAGATAAATGTTTTATCCTTCTTTATTACAACATTGTCTTTAAGGATAACACAATATCCACTTTTACCTAAATAAGTTGCAGAAATTAAATTCCTACGAACATTAGGTATATACAGACAGTCTTGCAATATTAAAACTCTAGTTTCAAAGCATAAATTAAAAACTCCAATAGCTACAACTGGAATCCTACTCCCATCAGCCAAGGTCAGAAACAACTCTCCTTCTTTAAGTCTTTTGGTCTCCTGGAACCCCTGCAAAGAATTGCAGATATGATTAGTACAACCAGAATCTACACACCAGGAATCCGTGGGATTTTGTACCAAACATATTTCAAGAAGGAATGAAATTTTCATACCCTTATTGGCAGCCTTGAGCTTTGGACAATTTCTCTTCCAATGTCCTTTCTCACCACAATGGAAACATTTTCCTTTCAGCTTCTTTCCTTTGTCGGCAACCCCTAAGACAATTTGTTTACCCTCTTGTTTAGTGAAGTCCTTCTTCTTCTTCTTCTTACCCTTGCCTTTCGACTTAGGTTGAGAAGTAGAAGCTTCACCCACATAGGCTTGAACATTAGAAGTACCAAGGATGCCTTCCGCCGCTACCAACTCATTCATTAATTCAGACAAAGAATAAATCTTTTTGTTCATGTTGTAATTAAGTCTGAATTTCTTGAATGATTCCGGTAGTGACTGAAGTATCATATCCACTTGGGATTCTCCATCAATGTCGGCACCCAAAACTTCTAAAATATTCAGATTAGAGATCATTGTAAGACAATGTTCTCTCACTGAACTACCTTCAGCCATTTTGGTATTATAAATTTGCCTCATGGTTTCTTGCCTTGCAGAACGGCCTTGCTCACCAAACATCTCCTTCAGACTTTGCATAATGTCCGAAGCTAGTTCTACATCCTGCATTTGATGCTGTAGAACATTTGAGATGGACGCTAGGATGTAGCACTTGGTCATTTCATTAGATTTCTGCCAACGATCATATCGTTGTTTTTCCTAGGGAGGAGCATCTAATGAAGGAAAGCTAGGACATGGTTGAGTAAGCACATATTTGTGCTCTTCAGCTGTGAGAACTATGTCCAAGTTTCTTTTCCAGTCAACATAATTGGTTCCAGTCAGTTTGTTTTGATTAAGAATGCTAACAAGTGGGCTAAATGATGCCATGTTCAAATCTGAAATAATAAACATGAATATAATAAGTAAACTGGACATTATCAATTTAGCATATAAGCATATAATATGGAACCTTAATAAAACCATAAAATAATATATGCAACGACAACCCAATCCATGTCTATAATTCCTTGGTAGCAAGTTTATTATAAACACATCAATCAGTTGAGAACTATTCTCATTATTAGTGCTATTATGATAACTCTTATCAAACACTAATAATATGCCATATTATCTTTAGCCTCTAAGTAACAATGACATAGCTCCTTTGGGAGGTTAACATTAAACTTAGTCTAGTGTATACCATTATCTAGAATCATGTGTAGCCACATTTCATCTTCCTTTATGGTGTTTAAACTTGTAGTACCATAGAACAAAACACCCTCCTTTGGGATCGCGAGGCATATACGCCAAGACGAGGTGCTTGTCTACACTACTTTAAACAGGTAAGTTCAATCTTGTAGTACTATGAAGTAAACACCCTCCTTTGGGATCGCGAGGCATATACGCCAAGACGAGATGCTTAGCCCACACTACTATGAACCGATAAGGGAGGCCGTGAGATCCAACCCTTGTATCTCTGTCCCACTAGATGTTTTAAATTAAAGGTTTTTATCTTTAAACATGCATAAACTAATTATACACAAACTTGCACTTTTTCTTTCTTTCGATCGATCGAAAAAATTAAATAATTTGAACTAAACCTTCTGTCTGATTCGATTGATACTCGATCGCCTTTCGATCGATCGAAAATAAAATTCGATCGATCGACTAGCAATCGAATATTAATCGATTCAAAAGGATAAGTTTCTGTTTTACTCGATTGATCGAAAGTGAATTTCGATCGATCGAAAATCGTAAAACTCGAATTTCCAGAAATTCTTCTAAGGCAGTTTTCAACCGTTTTGCATGAACAAACAACCATCGTACGAAAATGATAGACAGAAATTGATATCAAAACTGAAATCTATTGATGCTATAGTCTTAAAGATCAATTTAACATTCTTAAATTCATATTTAAACAACATCATAACATCAATATCAGTGTTTATCAAATCATAGTTTCAACAACCATGCAGAAAATTAAATGTATAATCCTCTATCAACTTGAAACTAATAATCTCTAGATTCCAAAACGTACAAAACATGTTATACAGATTCGAAATGAAGACCGCTCTGATACCAATGTTAGGTAATAATCATGTTTGCATCACATACAAAACATACGCAGCGGAAAATAAACGGATCTACTTCATTCGCAATTGATAACATGCACTATGTAGGTTTCAGAATATAAGAACAAGAGAGTGTACCTTGATGCGGTGAAATTCAAAACCGAATGAAGAAGGACTCGGGAACACTTTCAATCTTCACTCCAATTCCACTTGATGCCCAAGATGTGTGGTCTCTCAATCAGTTCTATGTTTTCTAGAGAGAATATGAAAGAGTGTCTCTCTTCCTTATTTCATATATTATTATTCTCATTAAACATACAAAACCATTTTTTATTCTATATAAAATTCTGTATGTGTCTCTCCACATAACTGATTATCTAATTGGGCTAGCCTTTTGGGCCTTCCCAATTGGGCTTTAGTGTGTGGCTTGGAGTGGGACCAAAAGGGAACAAATAAGACACTAGCTCCAATGGGCCTTGGGCTTTTCTGTCAACTCTTGACAAGTCCAAAGTTACCATTAATTATATCTAATACCACTATATAAATATAATTGCACTCTAGGCCTTATTAATAAATTATATCCCAAGACTTTATTATACATGCAACCCCTTCATAAAATATTCGTAGTAATACAAAGTCATGAATATAGACTACCACTTTGTAAATTACTACATCTTAATTCTTGAGTACCCGGTTTAATCCTTCTAAGTTATTCACCATATATTTATGAAATCCAATTTCATAGATATATACTTCAGTCTTACTAAAGTGGTTAGGCCTAACTCTCTGAACAACTGTACCCATTAAACTTATCTCGAGGGAATATTTTATATCTCCGTTAAGAGACTATGAATTCCATCTTGAGAATATATGTTCCATCAACACTAAATGTGGCTGCCCAACATACTGAGGTTTTGACCGTTACTTAAGATCTCACTCCTAATATATCAAAGCAACCTACATTTCATGATCAGGTCCATTATTCTCTCAGGATTAAGAGTTCATGTGAATACAAGTCGTGAGATTTATTATTCAATTGACAGTCGTTAGGAGAATAATAAATCTCACAGCGGTCCAGTTCAATATGTCTTAACTCTTAAAACATATCAACATATTAACTAGAAATCACCATTTCCATGATCAAGACAAATCATTGTAGTTAATATGTTATAGTCTTCGCAGATGAAATGCCCAATTTCATCACCGACTACAAACCAAAATTCTGAGTTTACAAAGAACTTGTGATCTATATCTTCTGTGACTAAATCACATAAATCACATACTATGCATCTCATAGACTATTTGATAATGTCCGAATATTCATGTTACCATTATTTTAGATAAGAATAAAACAACTTTATTAAACACAATTGTTAGGTTCTAAAGACTAGGATCTAATGTATTTAGAACTTCAATTTGTATGTTGGCAAACCATGATCAAAACAATGTTTAGTCGTGTGTTAGACTTGCTCAAAGTATGGGATTTATTGTAAAGTTGGAATCGAGTTTTTATGCAGAATTACCTTAACTTTCTGTGAGACTCGATCAATCGAAAATTAGACTCGATCGATCGAAAATCGCACAGAACGTGTTTCTGCAGAAAATTCCAACTCAGCCCAAGCCCGTTTTAATGTATAGGGTTTTATGTTTGCCCTAAGTATAAAAGGGAAAACCCTAGCCACGTTTTGTAAGTTCTGTTTTGCTGTGTTTGTGAATCTCTTTGTGAGATCTAGAGGTGTTTACCTTCACATACACTTAGGGTTTACAAACTTGAGATTTATGTCAAGAGTTGTGTAGATCATTACAGTTGCAGAATCAAAGAGCACAAAGATATACAAGCAGGTGCGCTTGTGGATTTGCTGAAGAATTCCGAAAAGGAGTCCGTGGATCTCGGAGCTATCATGGGGTCATGGTAGTAAGTTTCCTACACTTGGGTAGCAATAGGATGTTAGTGGTCTAAGTCCTGTTGTGAAACTTCAATTCTTTCATAGTGGATTCAGTTTACCTTGAGGATAGCTAGGTTAAATCCTCCCCAGGTTTTTACCGGTGTGGTTTCCTGAGTCATCAGATCTTTGTGTTATTTATTTTCCGCTGCTTTGTTGTTTTTATTTATATCTGTGTTAACCTAGTTTTAATTAAATTACCTAAGTTAATAACTTGGCTAATTCTCTAGGTTAATCTGTTGGGTTAAGGGGTCTAAACGAATTGACAAGTGGTATCAGAGCGGGTAGCTTTTGTTTTTGATCCTTTGATCTTTGAGCTGATCCTTGACCCCTGTTGTCATGGAACACGGACACTCTCTAGTTGTTCCTCCTCACTTTGATGGAAACAACTATGCCTATTGGAAAGTAAGGATGAAAGCATTCCTGAAATCCATTGATGAGAGGGTGTGGAATTCCGTTGAATACGGATGGGAGAAGCCCACTACTCCTGTGAGTGAGTGGCAAACTTCTCAGAAGGAGGCAGCCGCTTTTAATAGCAAAGCTATGAATGCTATTTTTAATGCTGTTTCCATGGAGGAATTTAAGAGAATCTCTAATGTTGAGGTTGCTCATACTGCTTGGAATATCCTCCAAACTGTGCATGAAGGCACAAAGGCAGTTAAGATTAATAAATTGCAGCAATTAACGACTAGATTTGAAAGCATTAGAATGAATGATGATGAATCTTTTGATGAATTCTATGCTAAATTGAATGATATTGTTAATTCTGCTTATAATTTGGGTGAAATCTATGATCAACCTAAAATTGTTAGGAAGATTCTTAGATCTTTGACTGAGGATTTTAGACCCAAAGTGACTACCATTACTGAGAGCAAGGATGTGGACTCCATCCCTGTTGAAGAACTTGTAGGATCTCTTCAGTCCTATGAGTTAGACCTCCCTAAAACTAACAAATCCAAATCAATGGCTCTTAAGTCTGTTGATGATGTTGAGAATGGTGGATTTGATGATGATCTCTCTGCTACAGAGATTGCCTATCTTGCCAAGAACTTTAGAAACTTTCTGAGGAATAGTAATAGAAGGGCAAGAGGCAAGAACACTGTTGAACCTAAAAATTTTAGGAAGAATGAACCCACTAAGGTTAATAACTTTGAAAAACCTAAGGAAAAAGTAGGTCAGTCTTCTAATAATTCTTTGGGACAACAATGTTATGGTTGTCAAGGGTATGGTCATTTAAAGTCTGAATGTCCTACTTATTTGAGGTCTAAGGGTAAGGCTATGGCTGTAACCCTTAGTGATGACAAAGTTTCCGACAATGAATCCGCTAGTGATGAGGATGGAAACTTCATTGCTTTCACCGCTACCACTGCAGTCAATGAAAGCATGTCTGTTGAGGAGAACCCTTCTGATGGGGAACTCTCTGAGGATGCAAATTTACAAGAAGCCTACAATAAACTTTGCAAAGTTGCTGCAAAGGATGCCATGAATGTTGAGTTAGGCTTGAAGAAAATTGCATCTCTTGAACTTGAAAAGAAAAATTTACTTGTTAAATTGTTTGATGCAAATGAACTTTTGAATAATGTGAAAACTGAGAACATGCTCTTGCTTAAGAAAGTTAAATGTTTGGAACTTGATTTGTCTGTTGCTAGAGAACAAACTAATAGGTCTGCAAGCTCCAAACTTGATCACATGCTGAGTATTCAAAAGTCTCCGTCTGATAAATCTGGTTTAGGTTATGAGGAAAGTATTTTTGTGCTTGAACCTTCTTCCACTAAATTTGTTCCTTCTTCTGAACCTCCTAAGAGTGAGATTGTCAAACCCGTGGTGAGTGAACCTGTCAAGCCTATAAACGTTACTTCACCTAGGAAAATTAGGGTTGATCTTCATGCTTCTCATTCTAGAGCTTCTACTTTAACTAAGGGCAAATTGCATGATAAGCCTGCATGGGTTTGTCACTTTTGTGGAAAACCTGGACACATTCGTCCAAATTGTTTTAAGTTGCAAGCTGCGAAGCGAGCAAATAAAACTAAAGTACATGTGCCTCAAGCACGTGATCCTATGGTACTGATTGGTGAATTGGTAAAGGCGTTAAACCTTTATTCCAATCCTGGAGTTGCTCAGAATTCAAATGTGAATCATAACTCCAACGCTAGAGTTGCATCTAAGAAGTCTTGGATGCAAAAAGGCTCAACCTAATTGAGTCTGTCTGACATGGTCCTTGTGCTTTATTGCTATATCTTTTGTGACCTCTGTTTCTAGGATTTGCATTGCATTACATTCATGCATTTCATTCTAGGATGTCTGTTTCTTTTAATTTAATTAAAAAAAAAAAAATTTCTTTGCAAAGTGTGTTTTGCTATTTTTTTTGAATTTGAAGACAAGGTTGGTCAATCAAATATTGCATATCATGTGAATGTACCTTGTTTAGCTTTGATGCACTTATTTCTTGCACTTTACTAGCTAAAGTCTTGTTGTGCATGTTGTGTGGGAAGATGCTATATTTGTTGATCACATGATCTTGATTTTGAAGTTGTATGTCTTTGATTGTTGGACTTGAACTTAATGAGAAAGGCATAAATAACTATCTCACCACTGTGTATTAGCCAATCATGAACACCTTAGTGCATATCGTAAGATTTTGTGCTCGAGAAAGTGTAGCACATGCACAAAAAGAACATAAGGTGTAGCCTCTATTAAAATTTGGTGTGTACATTATTGGGCTATAATAATCTCATAAATTCATAAAATTGGTGTGTACATTATTCCGGCTTTTATTAAGTTTCTAATCAATAAATTGAATAATGGGGCAAATCAAGAAACTTACATGATTGCAAGCTTTTATTCTAGGAGATGTGGGAGTTATATGATGTAACTCTTTAAGGGATAGTCTCTTTCAAATTCATGTGATGGATTTTGTAGAAATTGTGATTGATCTCTATATGTATATCACCTCACATGTTTCTCAAGCTTATGCTAGTTGCACACACTACACAAGTTAATCTTTGCTAAAATTGTGTACATGTTATTGTGTGTGTTTTTGGTCTGACCAACCAAGTTTGAGAATTTTTGGAAATTAATGCAAAACAGGTTTGCTTGTTTATTTTTCTTTGGGGTATATTGAGAGAAAATTTTTGTTTGAGGAATCTGGGTTGCATACAGTTGTTTTTGGAAAATATCTCATCTCATACTCATGCATTTGATTTTTTAAAATCTGCTGCTTTGAGGAGTTTTTGATCTAAAATGTTTAGTTTTTAAAAAAAAAACTGATTTTTCCAGAATTTCGATCGATCGAAACTGATTTTCGACCGATCGAAAATGTTTTTAAAAATGCTCGGAAACTCTCTGGTTGATTCGATCGATCCAAGCTGTTTTTGGATCAATCGAATAAGTTTTCGACCGATCGAATGTAATATTCGATCGATCGAAAATCGTGCTGGATGTTTTTAAAAAGGAATTTTTTTCACATGGCTCTTCACTTTTCAAACCTTTTCAAAAACTTCTTTTTCTCCCTACCAACCGGTCAGCACCTTTCTTGGGATTTTTGTCGTTTTCCTCCTATTCTTTTGCAAAATCTCTCTCTCCCATAGCTGGTAAGTCCCTTATACCCTTTCCTTTGCATTTATTTTCTAAATTCATGCATTTTTTCATGTTTATTTTGGGTATTTTCGGCATTTAGGAATTTTCTATTTTTGGGATTGTTTTTGAGTGATTCCTTCTCAAATTTGTCATGGGTTTTTGTGGGGACACCTTACCTAAGCACATCATGTGGTTTAATTGAGTTTATTTGGTGCTTTGTGGAAAATTTAAAATTCTAGGGCTTGTAATTGAGTAAATTGGGGGTTTTGTTCAATTTGGTTAAAATTGATGAAATTGGCTTGTTAGATTGATTAATTTGATCATTATATTGTGTTAATTAACTATTGTGTTGATCAATTTATCAATTTGTTGTGTTTTGAAAACTAGGGTTTTTCAAATTGGGTATTTTTGATAAATATTGCTTGCTCAAGCCAATTTTGTTGATTTGGATCAAAATTGAACATGTCACTGCCTTAGTACATGCATCATTTTATGTTCATGCTCATGCATCATATAGAATTGATATTCTGTCTATATTTTATGCTGTGCTAACTTGCAGTCTGCTCTTGGTTTTTGTTTTTGCTCTTTTCTCTCTGTGTCTGTCTCTTTTCCTTAGCACTATGCCTTGGAAAACTCGAGCCCATAGGACTGCTGATCCTACACCTTCTTTTGACACCGAGAGATTCCCTAGTGAGTCTAACCAGAATACCTATTAGACTCTTAATCTTAGGCGTCAAATCTGGGCTGAGCGTAGGGTTATCTTAGATGAGTTAGATCCTGAGGTACGTCGTAACTTTGAGCGTCGGGGTTGGTTACCTCTTCTTGACTTTGAGCATCCTCCTCCTACTTCTTTGATTAGAGAGTTCTATTCGAACCTCTCTATTCATGTCTACGATAACGACACCTTGGTCAAGGTGTGGTTACGTGGTGTCGAGTATCGCATTACCCCTTCGGTAGTGTCGGATGCTCTTGGGGTGCCCATTGAGGACCATCCGGTTTTTCCTTATGAGGAGTCTCCTCCCCTTGATGACGTTCTGTCATACATCGCTGGGTCTTCTATCCAGTGGGGTTCTGATCCTCGGACCACTTCTGCTGAGCTGTCTGAGTTGCACTATCTTTTCTTTAGGATAGCGTGTCATTCGTTGTGGCCGATTACTCATGTCCACACCATCCCTATTGAGCGATGTGTGTTTTTGTATGCTTTGGTCACTGATGCTCCTATCAGTTTTCCGCATCTGTTCCTTCGTTCTTTGAACGAGGTTCATCGGTCTAGTTCTACGGCTCATGCTTTGTTTTTCCCTGTTTTTATTCATAGGATTCTTCTTTTTCTTGGTTTTGGTGAGTATCCTGCTTCCGAGCCTGTTCATGTTATCGCTCCTATCGGTGCTACCTTTTTGAGGCAAAGGGCTGCTCAACTTCGAGCTAGCTCTAAGCGT